>MJUU01041948.1:4405-26384 GCA_002080025.1 Modiolus philippinarum | reverse complement strand
CTCGAGCAAATCGAACAAGTTGAGATATGTAAACACCATATGATGGCGCTAATGGAACATCGCCATCCAGAAATGGATAATTAACTATGGGAAAAGAAAAATCGTCCCTTTTATCATAAATTTTAGTATCTAATTTACCATTCGTTATATCAAAATTGATGTCTAAGAACGGACAATGATGGATATTAGAATTGGCTTTATTCAAAGTAAGTTCTTTAGGGTAGATGTCCTTATAATACGTATTGAAGTCGTCATCATTTAAAGCTAAAATATCATCCAAATATCGAAAAGTGTTGTTAAACTTTTCAATTAAATGGTGTTTAGATGGGTCTTTGCTGATGTTGGTCATAACCTGAGATTCGTAGCAGTACAAAAAGAGGTCCGCTATTAGTGGTGCACAATTAGTACCCATAGGAATTCCTATGACCTGGCGATAAATAGAGTTACCGAAACGAATAAATATATTGTCAAGTAAAAATTCAAGTGCTGAAATCATATCAAAACAAGTCCAATTAATTGAGTTCTTTTGTTTTGTATTACTAAAATGTGTTTGAAAGGAATTAGAACAAATATATTCACAATCGGATTTTTTGAATGCCCATTGAATAAGACGACTGAATTTTTCCTTTATAAAATTATGTGGTACGGCAGTATAGAGGGTAGAGAAATCAAAACTTTCAAGGGATTCGAAAGGGGCATTATAAACATTCAATTTATCGAGAACTTCCAATGAATTTTTTACACTCCAAAAATAATTGATACCACTGTTTTCATATACTTTGTTACAGTAATTTATAACCAGGTTTTTAATAGCAGTCAAAGTATTAGTAAGTATAATAGAAACTTTAGTAGTAGAACAGTGACTAGATGACAAAATGAATCTAGATTTATATGGCGTTTTGTGGAGTTTAGGAACCCAGTACATAGTTGGAACTGTTTTGCTTTCAGGTTTAGCCTGTAAAGATGTAGCTGTTAGAAAATGTATGTTTGTAATTTCATTTTCCATTAATTGGGTTAATTGAAAAGTATTTGAACTGGTAATATCTTTTTGGTGTACTTCTATATAATGTTTACGATAAACTATAATGATGTTATAAGCAGCCTTATCAGCTGGGACAAAAACGAATTCCTTGCCAAATTCTTTAAGTTTCTTTTGGATGCGAGAAACGGTTGGTTTATTTTTGTTGTCATGGCGGAAATGTTGTTCAAAATGTTTAATTCGGATATCGACAATTTTCATGATAGCATTGAAGAAAGAATCCAAAGATTTTTTGTCAACGTGCTACGTTTAACCCAATTTTTACAATAAGTCCTTAGTGAGTCGTGGATGGTATTCCGACAATCTTTCCAATTAATTTTAGAAGGTGGCCTATATTTTGGACCTTTCTTTAAGAAATTAATAAGCTCTTTGTCCTGCAAGATGTTGAGATCTCCTGTGATAACATGGGAGCTAGGGGAATAGGCGTATTTTGAATTGTTGCAATTTAATGAATCAGGCACAGATTTGTTAATGTTTATATCTTTACAAACTTTACTGTAATTGAAGACGTACTGCCGGCTGGGTTTCTTGTATACGTAACAAATGATGGGAAGTTCTGTATTTTCGAAATATGCAGGAATTTTTTGTTTAACTGAATTATCATTTAGAATGCCAGCAATATTTATAAAATCTATACCTTTGTCGACGTATTTTATCTTAAGAAAATGTTTTTGATGTTGGTCAGGACGATCGATTTTAGGAAAAAGCTTAAAATAGCAGAACGCAATTATTATCTTTGTAGTTTCGTATTTAGGACTAAGGTACAAAATAGTTTCGCATTCATCAAGGATACTGTTTAATTTGGTGGCAGGTATGGAACATAATTTATTTAAAGTTGATGTCGACCATTATTTAGAAATTTTAATTAGATCTGCAACAGTGGTGTTGACAGAATGTAATCTACGTTTATTACGGTTAATTCTACGTCCATGAGATCGCTTGTTACGTAGAGGTTTAGAAACAATATCCAAAATATTTACAGAATTGGTTTTAGAAATATTACCAATACCCATTATATTATCATTAAGACCTAAAGGATAGACAGTTTGCAGTTTCTTAATCCAGTTTAGTTCTACTATTTTTCTGGCTTTATTGAATTTTGAGTGAGATTGTCCTGGCTGTTTAGTAACGACTTCCAAAAGTTCGACTTCTATAAGTATACCGGAGTGATAATTGGGAACTGACCTTCCCCAACTTGGTATCAGTTCTCGGTATAAAATCTATAAATATTCCATTATTTTGTATGAATTATGACTCTAGAATACTTCTGTATATATTTAGACTGTTCTGCAGATTGCAAATAATATTTCAACATCCAATGGTATTTTGACCTACCCCAAATGGAAATTGACCTACCTCTTCATACTTGGTGTCAGTTCACAGTATACAATCCATAAATATGCTATTAATTTGCATGAATAATAACTCTGGTGAACTTCTGTATACATTTAGACTGCTCTACAGGTTGCAAATCATATTTTATTAAGCTATGGTACTTTCACCGGGCCCTTTTAAATTGAGCTAACCTAGATGTTGTAATATATTCATAAGAAATTAGGGTATGTCATTTTTCAAAGGGGACCAATATTCTCTATCTGAAAAGTGACCCATGGGTCAAAACCCACGCCGAAAAATTAGCCGCAGGCATACTTGCAAACCCCAATATATGCTGCGGCGGGTCATGACCCAACATTCACGTATGTGGTTGCGGGTCATAACTGATTTATTTCACCAAAAACATTAAATACCCCGCAGAAAATACCAAAACACATTGACGGGAAAGGACTTCCCCTCCTCTTCACGCACCTTTTCAAGAATTTTTTGCACAAGTTATGTACCATTTATTACCGTAAAGAGGAGGGGAAGTCCTTTTCCGTCAATGTGTTTTGGTATTTTCTGCGGGGTGTTTAATGTTTTTTGTGAAATAAATCAGTTATTAACTGTTTTTGGACTATTTGGGGTTTTTTGTTCAGTTAAATAATTTACTTTGTCTTAACTTTTTTAAGGAATTTCAGAGTACTGTTTTCTGTTAATATCAAAAATTGTGTCACTTGTGTTGTAGTGGCTCATTTGCGAGTGACGTTCTCATTGGCGGGTGATTGGCAAGTTTTCGTGGGTTATTTTTTCAATGGTATTTCGACCCGCAGGTCAATTTACTCCGAAGGTGAAAACTCCACCTTACACTGGTATATGTGCATTCTCATGCGCTTGCTCGTAAAAACTATCAATTTTCATTTTGGATTCCCAGTTTGCTAAATCTGGAGACCAAGTGTTCCGGCAGATAATGGGGATACATGTGGTGACTTACTGTGCAACACTGTAAAGTCATGATTCTTTTATTTGTTTTTATTTTGTTATTTTTTTAAGTATGATTCATACAAGAACAATGTCAATAAAAATAGCATTGATCAGCATTTAAGTATATAAAATCTGACAAGATAATCCTTAATTGAAGACTTTTCACTGAAAGATCGTCATGCATTCAATTTACAAAAAATTAAGTAACGTCATATATAGATAATTTTTTTTTCAAATTATTATTATCTTCATCTTATACACCAATACGAACTAAAAGTAAAAGGAACTTCTAATATACCATAACTAGCATCAAACATGGACTTGAATTTCTAGACTGAAAACTTTGAATGTCTGCAATCAACACTTTACGACAAGTGTGATAGTTTTGTTATTCGAATGATGAACTTCCGTTATTTAGAGCGAAATATGTAAAATCTAACTGTATCACAAATTAAAATAGACATTTTTCAGAAGATCCATGATTTATAACTGTGATATTTCTATTATTGGTGTGTTATTGGTTTTTTGAGTTTCACAATTTTATATATTTTTGTTCACTAGGGAACAAAGTTCGGGAATACCATCGTTGTCTGTCCGTCCGTTACGTGTTTCTTGCTCTTTGACCTCAATCATTTTAGGATAACAAAATACCGAAATTACTGTAAATTTATTTTCTGCATATGCGAATTTCGACAACTTATGTCTCATCAGTGAAGATCAAACCAAACCACGTCGAAGTCCCTAAACCGAAAAACGTGTTAAAGCTGATAGAGACGAATAACCAATAGGATCTAAATAGAAAAACCAAAATTCAGCTAAGGACACAGCTATGCATGAGGGAAATACTCCGTAATTTTAAACAAAATATTGTAAAATTTACATATTGCAAGTTTCAATAATGTCGGTTTTCGGGTCAGCAACGAAGTACTGACTACTGGGATGGTGAAAACCCTCGGGGACTAACAGCCAACCAACAGAGGCATCGGCACATTGGTAAAAATAATAAAATACCGGAAGTTACTGTCAATTTATTTTCTACATATGCATTTAGGAATTAAATTTTGCAGTAAAATTATTGGCAATCCATACACACAAGGTATAACCGGACAGTGAATCAAAACGGAAGTTGTTGAACTGTCCGACCACTTAATCCTAGTTGTCGTCCAAGATTTTCGCCTTTTTGACATCATTTCGGGCTCTCTATTGAATAATACTTGATGAGTTGAGAAAGATTTAAGCTTTATCAATGCACATGTACAACTGGAATAGTTTATACCATTTGGAGATACCTGAGATCACACAATTATGCATTTAAATCGGGATTAATCATTAAGAAAATACTAAATCGACCGTTTTAACTGTCTTATTTATAATTATATACACCCTCTGTCTATACAAAATATATGCGGTAGATACAAGAATCACCAGGCTGCTCACGTACAGGTTTACATCTGCTAGTGGTGCCTTTGAATGTCCATAAAAGACATTTTTTCATGCACACCCAGTAATTATGTCTGTCCGACTAGTTGCTACCTTGTGTATTCAGTCTGTCCGCTTAGTTGTTACAATATGAAACTGTACGCGATCATTATTTGCTTTCTCTGAATCATCTGTATGGCTGATATGTGCAAGTTGATGTTTAATACAGTGCAGATAAGACATTTGCAATGGGTATTTCTTTCACAAAATTAGTAAATACAAATCAGAATTTCTGTGAGGTTCGAGCAGCCAGGCATGTACGATTCGTACTAGTCTTTTCGTCCTTAATGAACATAACCTTAGGGGACGACCATTTGATTCTGAGGGGCAGGCAGTTTCGGTCGAGCCAGATTATTTATTTTCAAAATTTTGCCATCCAGAATATTTATTTTCAATAACATAATCGTATCGTACCAATAAATCTAAGGTCATATTATTTATTTTCTTGGATGTGCAGGCCAGACTATTTATTTCCAACTTCTTCAGGGACAGAATATTTATTTACAAAATCTGCCAGCCCCCCTCCCCCCTCAGATTCAAATGGTCGTCCCCTTACTATCACATCCAAACTTTAAAGATTTCATAAATTGATCAACACATTTAAGAAGTTTTATTGATGATATGAACATTTTTTATATCCAAATGATGCGACTCGCAAACAGCTTATTAGTAAGGGCAATTCTCATTGTCTTTTTTTCGCAAATGTTGTTAAAATGTCAAACACTGGTAAAAAAAAAATCCAGAAAAACTGGGACGTCACTTACATTCTTTACGTAATCAGGGGTATTGACCGGATATTTTTCATGATTTCGTTAACCAGTGACCTGAAGATTTTACAGTTATACTGACTTCTCACTGATACTGCCGATGTCTATTGAAATCCATGATGATTCTTTACCAAACCCTTCCGGAAAGTTTTGAATTTGATTTTTATTCCGTAGTGCCACAGTGTTTTACCAGCATGACTAGGCTCTTTGAGCTAGCCGGCAGTTTAGCGACGATCACACCTTAACACATCTTTCTTAATTACGTTTTGTCTTATTCTTTCCCTTTCAAGATTGTGGTCATGGAGTAGAGGGTTTTATTTGTATGTTTATTATACTATAGGGAAATGTGATAGAGCAAGGGGGGTTTGGGAAACCATAAACCGATTAAACCCTTCCACTAGTTCTTGTTAGTGCTGGTACTAAGTCCGGCTATTCGAGTTCCAATTATTGTCTATGTTTGTCTTTTGTCATTTTATTGTTTTCCTTGTGCGGTTCCCTGGTAGATCATGTGGCATGTGATTGTAATTTTCGGCCATTGTAAGTGTTTGCTGATATCTTTTTTTTTATTAATTTAGACCCACGGTAGGAGATATAGGATATCTACTAAAGCATTTTGAATAAAAATCTCAATTTATACTTCTCGAAAATAATTTCAACAAGAATATTTCAGTACTTTTAATTGAGGAAGTCTCGAAGTTAAAGCATGATGTGGAACAACGGCAGTAGAATACCGAAGGAACAAAGGAGTGAAATTTACAAAAACCGAAGTCCAAGCACACGGCCAAAACGAGAACACAGAAAACAATGACGTTAGACACAAAAAACAATGACGTTAGACAGGTACAAAGCACAGAAACAGAAATTACAACATTCAAAACAAAGGTACTCACAGTGTGAACTCCAGTAAAACTGAGAGTGACATCAGGTTCTCCGGAAGGGTAAGCATGTCCTGCTCTGTTAACAGCACCCGTCACACTGTGAGTGATTCAATCCGGGAAAATGTCAAAGTCGGTAGTCAAATCCGGGAAGTATCGAATCAAATGTGAAATGTACACTCCACAGGCTGGAGAGATAGGTATATTGCTGCTTAGAAAGGAAAAGTTCACAATTGGGAAATTAAAATCATCACGCTTGTCATATAGCTTAGATTTCAAACGTCTATCTTCGTCAATATACAATAAAAGATCTAGGTACGAAGCTAAAGTAGGTGTTTCAGTTGTTTCTTCAATTTCAAGCTCATTTGGATAGATCTGATGTAAATACTTCTTAAATTTAGGATTATTAAGAGAAATGGAATGACATTCACACATGAAGTTAGTTTTTCAATCGACTTTTATACAGCAACATGAAGTTATGTGACTCGCGTCTCTGCATAGTTTCATTTCATTGGCCATGGCGCTTTAGTTGGGGATAAATATCAGCTCTCGCATAATTGAGGAAAACAATATACCTAGGGGAATTTTTCAACGAATTAACAAAATTATTGCACTTCATTTAAAGTCACCGGCGTCATTTATCACCTAAGGAAGAAAATTGTTAAGAAAAAACGACAACTAAAAAAAAAAAAAAACAAACAAAAAAACAAAAAAACAAAAAACAAAAAAAAAGCAGGACATAATTCGTTTATATAGGTACTATGAAGTTCCTAATGTTCAATATACATAAGAACTTTTGTTGTAGTAAAAACAAGTAACTATTCCTACAGATTCAAGGTGAATTTATTCGTTAATTATGATGTTGATATTTGTTTTTTTTTTGGCTCCTAATGTAAATATAAATTGGTATATATCGATGTCTTCCAATATCTAAATGTGATGAGTTGATATGTATTATCGATGCTTTAGTTTTCTGCATGTGGACTGAAATATTCGCCCATATGTGTCAAAATTATTTTAACTGAATAAATATATTAAACAGATCCACAGTTTTTTTTTACCTAAAAAGGAATTAAAAAAAAGGGGGTTTCAATTTAATCTAAAATTGCACAATTTTTTTTCTGAAAAGGTGCGTTCCAACTTCGTACCCTCTACTTGATCCGTGAATGGCGTTTTATTGACAGTGTTACCGAACGGTCACACACAGAGAAGATCGTGTTTAACCTTCCAAAGCACCTGGCGACGGGGTTATAAAACGGACTCTAGAGCACTCTTAGAGTCCCGAGTCCATATTTGTGGAGCCCGTAGCCCAAGAGTTGAGTCAGTTGTCCTGTGAGTGGATCCCGGGCCCTAGTGTGAGAGTCCATAGCCCTTGTGTCGAAGCTTTGGAGCCTCACTTCCAAAAATATTGGAACCCGGAGCCCTAAGGCTGCGTTTTCCAGAATGATGAAACCCAAATAGCCCTTTTCAAAAAGTGTTATCATTTCTTAGATTGGATCTCTCCAAAACATCCTGGACTTCCGGTTATCATCATATATGCAGAACATGTGAAAATGCTAAATTTACTAAATAAAATTTATCATATAAAAACTAAATACAAATCTAAAATAACAAAATTAGGAAATTTAGGGCCATTTTATCTATATATTATTGTATTTAACAAATATTTATATTTTTTAACTTGTTTAATACAAAAATTAAAACGATGATATCAAACTAATTATTATTGGTCAATCTTAAAACCCAGAGTTTGAAGAAAGATTACTCCATATGGACAATTTTACTACAGGTTGATAACCGGAACTGATTGATTGTATATAAATGTCGATACTGAAGTGCGGACCATTCTTTTTTAAAAGGCCTCTATGGGGGAGGTTGTCCCAACACTAGTGTTTAAGTATTTTTTATCGGGATTTGTCAGTCTGTCTCCATTTGTATTGCCTATATATTGGCTTGGATTCTTTTATTTTAGATTTTCATCTCCTCTTCTTCTTTGTTTGCCACCATAATTAAATCCTATTTGTTTCTGTTTTAATCATTGCGATATTTTGATCAGAAAAAATAAAGATTTGCAATTAAACTACAAATAAGCCAAATTAGATAAGCTTTCTTTAATATCACACGTATCACAATTATAGTGAGGAACCAAGTTTAGAACCTGAGGAACACCTGCAGTCATAATAACGAACTATGACTGAACTATTTTCTACACTGATCGTATTTACAAGTAAGGGCTGTTTTAACTTTTTATACTGCAACCTCTCTATTTGCCTAAGTAAACTACATTGACTGTATAAACATAAGTGATATACAGTCACTGACCGTAAAACACCTTCAATGACGTCAACAACGTGTTTCCGTAGTAATTGTTCCATGACGTTGTAAGAAAGCAAAGATTCATCACAACTTAAAGACGTCCGCTTCACTTTTGAAATTGTCATTTTCACCGATTTATTTTACCTAAAATCTGGTTCTTTATAGTTGCAGTATAAACACAATAATAGTACATTGACTTGACATAAACGGGATATAAGGACTCGGCTCGAAACGGTGAAAATGCTCGCCAAAGGCTCGCATTTTCTCGCGTTTCTAAGCCTCATCCTTATATTGTGTTTATCTCAAGTCAATGTACTGTTATTGTCTATGTATTGGACTTCATATGGAGCAACTCCTCCATATAGTGGAATTGCCATGGTTTTTGCCAAAATCTGCACAGAAAATTTCAACATAAGAATTTTACAGCCTTATCTCCGAATCAATGACAAGAAAAGAAAAAAAAAACACACTACATTAATGTACATAAAATTCGATGATATAAGGGTTGAACACTGTATCTTTTCCTTTTCACAACTCCTAATGAAGAGATCCAATGCATATCCTTGCTTTCAAATGTCCTTTGTTCCACGACGGCCCACCATTAATAACTTACTGTTGAAATTATCATCTAAACGTATGTTTTAAATTTGAGATATTAAGTCAAAATGCTTTAGATCATATTGGTTTTTTTTCGGTAGCAGTTTTTAAACATCTTTGAGTTTATTGTCTTCAAAATTTTCTGAATTAAATACCTTTTATGTCCTCGGATAAGTTAGTCAATGCTCAAACCGCACAGATACTTGTATTTTTTTCTGATTTTTTGGAAGAAATACCCATTGCAAAAGTCTCATCTTCACTGTTTTTAACATCAACCTGCACATATCAGCCGTACAGATGATTCAGTGAAAGCAACTAATGATCGGGTACAGTCAACTAAGCGGACAGACTGAATACACAAGGTAGCAACTAGTCGGACAGACATAATTCACTGGGTGTGCATGAAAAAACGTCTTTTATGGACATTCAAAGGCGCCACTAGCAGATGTAAACCTGTACGTGAGCAGCCTGGTGATTCTTGTATCTACCGCATATATTTTGTATAGACAGAGTGTGTATATAATTATTAATTAGACAGTTAAAACGGTCAAGTTAGTATTTTCTTATCGCAAATCTGATGATTAATCCCGATTTAAATGCATAATTCTGTGATCTCATGTATCTCCAAATGGTATAAACTATTCCAATTGTACATGTGCAAAACAGTGATCAACTTATTTCAATTTTCAACGATAACAGCAGGTACATCGACGATATCCTTACTATTGACAATCCCCAGTTTTAAGACTATGTCGACGTCATATACCCGCAAGAACTGAAACTTAATAAAGCAAACGATGATTCTAAATACTGCCCATTTCTTGATCTTACTATCATCATTGACTCTGGCAAAATTAAAACTAAAATTTACGATAAAAGGGATGATTTTGATTTCACAATTACTAATTTCCCTTTTCTTGATGGCGACGTTCCTGTAGCTCCATCATACGGGGTGTATATATCACAACCAGTACGATTCGCACGCGTCTGTTCTACTCTTGACGACTTTAATGAGCGTAACCTTACTTTTACAACAAGGTTACAGATTTCATAAATTGATTAACACCTTTAAGAAGTTTTATAGAAGATATGAAGATTTGATTTCTAAATATGGTGCGACTCGGATACAGCTTATTACTAAGGGCATTTCTCACCCTCGATTTTATGAAAATGTTGTTAAAAAATGTCAAAAACTGATAAAAAATCCAGAAAAACTGGGACGTAACTTACATTCTTTACGTAATAGGGGATATTGACAGGATATTCTTCAGGATTCCGTTAAATTGGTTTTTGGATCCAATGACCTGAAGATATTACAGGTATACTGGCCTCTCACTGATACTGCCAATGTCTACTGAAATCTATGATAATTCTTTACCAAACCCTCCGGGGAGTTTTGAGTTTGATCTTTATTCCGTAGTGCGACAGTGTTTTACCAGCAGACTAGGCTCCTTGAGCTAGCCGGCAGTTTAGCGGCGAGCACTCCTCGACCCATCTTTCTAAATTACGTTTTGTCTTTTTCATTCCTTCTCAAGATTGTGGTCTTGGAGTTAGTAGTCTATCTGTATTGGGTTTTATTTGTATGTTTTATTATACTATAGGGAAACGGGATAGAGAAAGGGGAGGTTTGGGTACCCATTAACCGGTGTAACCCTACCGCTGGCTCTTGCTAGTGCCGGTACCAAGTCCGGCTATCCCGAGTTCCTATCGTTGTCCATGTTTGTCTTTTGTCCTTTTATTGTTTTTCTCGTGCGGTTCCCTGGTGGATTGTGGCATGTTATTGTGGTTTACGGCCATTGTAGGTGTTTCCTGTTATCTTTCTTTTATTAATTGATATAGCTTGAATTTTTCTCAACTCATCAAGTATTATTCAATAGAGAGCCCGAAATGATGTCCAAAAAGCGAAAATCTTGGACGACAACTAGGATTAAGTGGTCGGACAGTTCAGCAACTTCCGTTTTGATTCACTGTCCGGTTATACCCTGTGATACAGTAAGCTTTAGGAATTGATGAAAAATAAGTGTATAAAAGGTTCACATTTCTTTTTTGTATATATGACTTAAATTCCTCTCACATTCTCATTTTTCTTGCAGAATTGTACATGTAGTCTGTAGATGCGCGATAAATTTCCCGAAAGTGTCAAAGACTTATAATCTTTTTAAATCTCGATTTTTTTTTGCACGTTTTGGATACAAGAAATAGTTGTGAGCACAAAAGATTTTTCAAAATAGGTTAGTTTTTTTGTAGATTTCCAGAAATTCTTTAAAAAACAGTTATTTAATAATATATAGAATAGAACACAACCAATTTGCTTAGTTCTTGCAAGAATAAGTATCTACTGACGAGACATTTGTCAATTTGTTATTTCAATCATGGACATCTAATTTGCTTTGTTAACATTTAGAGTATTCCTAAGTTATGACGGAATTTTTGAAACTTGTCTAACTGGCGCGAATGCGAAACCTTTGTTAGAGGTAATTCACAATTGCATAGACCTACATTTTGTAAATGACTAATGTTTCGGGAACAAGTATTTAATTTTTGAAGAGGGGAACTTGGAAGGAGTCTTAGGTCCGGACAATTTTTTCTTGATGAAATCTGGATCCTGCATTTTTTAGTGCGCCTTTTCTCAAACTGCACCCTTATGTTATATGAAATATTGGGATCTGGATATTTTTAGTACCCAATTTAGTCCTGACTTTTTTTTCAAAGCCCCATCCCCGCCTCCCCCCTCGCCACCACATAAAAATTAAATAAATGTTCAATTAGATCCTTAAATTTGCTAAAATAACTTAATACCGAAGTCACTGTGAATTTACTTTCTGCATATGCGCATTTCGACAACTTATGTCTCACCAGTGCAGATAAAATCTAAATGTTTGGAAGACCATTTAGACTAAAAACGAGTAAATCATTCGTGACTAATGCTAAATCTTTATACCTGTTTCCCATAGCTCAAACTTTCCGCTAAATTGATGTATATTTCGATTTACAGATGTAAGCCTGCTTTTAATTGGATGACATTCCTTGAATGTCAACATATATTCGGAAAAATGCCAGGTAATATAAGTTGTCATGGACATTGACAAGTCATTATATGAAAACAAGATGATGAAATCGACAGGAGTTAATTTCGACAAGATTTCATGTTTCCAGGGCTGTTCATCGGAATATAAGTGTAATTCAGGTTACAGAGGGGGTTTATAGCGTGACATACCCTGGATATTTATAATATTTCCTTCGGCTTCGCCTCAGGAAATATAACTAAACTTCCAGGGTATGTCACGCTATATACCCCATCTGTAACCTGAATAACATAATATAGTGATGCTTCTTTTGTCCTTGCCAGACTTGGTCTTTGTTTCCAATTAAATCTCTGAAGATTTTTATGCGCATTTCCCAAAGATTAAATGTTAATTAAGTGCCTCCCCACCGAGGAATAGAGATATCAAAAAGGGCGGGTGTCTAGTAGTTTTTGTATACTTTTCCTAGATTCTGTACGAAGTTATAACACCTGGCACCCCTATGGATATTTATAATTTAGTTCAGCATAAAAACAAACAACACTTGGTCATCACCTCATATGGAACGTTCATGCCAAGTTTGAATAAATCCACTCATCGGTTCTCTAAATGATCTTAAGTTTGTATAAATCTTGAAAAATTAAGTTTCATGCTGCCCGCAATTTTGAATAAATTTTCGTCACTATATTAACGGCACTTTTTGATATATTATAACAACCATACAGTGATTTTCTAAAAAATGATTAAATGAAAAAAGTTACGACGGACGGACGACGCAATCTACTTTTTACAGCTTGCCCTGGCAAAGCCAGGTGATCTTATAGAGGTAGATTTCTCGGAATAAAGACATCAAAATGAAGATTCGATAACGGATTGAAAAGCACAAGAGATGATTATCGGGAAAAACCTAGATTTAATGTAACGGGTTGAATAATTCAGAAAAAAACATAAAGCTAAATCGAAATGCGCATATGCAGAAAATAAATTGACAGTAACTTCGGTATTTTGATATTTAATACGACAAGAGTGGTAGAGAAACAACATACAGGTTTGGGTAAGAGTGAAAAAAAAATGGAGGCGCAGAGTCTGTGCCTGTATCGCTCACCTGACAAAATGCTTCTATGCCATGCATTACCACAAATGATGTTTTTACCAATGGTGTCTAATGTTTAGCTATGTTCTCAATAAGCACCCGTGTTTTTTGTCTGATCCTATTGAAATGAGTAATTTTTGCAAAGGACCTTCTATACATTTAGTTAAATTTGCTTTAATTGTTGCAGAGAAGATGATGAAAAGGATGGTTTTCTCATACTGGGCTCCAATGTTAAACTATGTTCTTCACTTGAGGCCATGTTTTGTTAAACCATGTTCCGTGCTAATGGATCTGAACGAAATGAACAATCTTTGTTAAGGACCTTTAGTAAATCACTCCTGTATGGCTTCAGCTGTTTCAGAGGAGAAGATGAAAATATGATTTTTCCTATAGGATTCAATGTTAAAAATAAGTTCCGTGCTGGCGGCCATGTTTTTTTATCGGATCGGAACGAAATGAGCAATGTTTGTAAAGGACCTTCCATACATCATTCCTGTAAAGTTGATTGAATTTGCTTCAGTTATTGCAGAACATAGATGAAAATGTGATTTTCCCATAGGGTCCAATGTTAAACCATGTTCCGTGCTGGCGGCCATGTTTTTCGTCAGATCGGAACAAAATGAGCAAACTTTGTTAAGGACCTCTAGTACATCATTTCTGTAAAATTTGGTTGAATTTGCTATAGCCGTTTCAGAGCAGAAGATGAAAATGTGATCTTTCCCAAAGGGTCCAATATTAAACTCAGTTCCGCGCTGGTGACCATTTTTTTCGGATCGGGACGAAATGAGCAATCTTTGTAAAGGACCTTCCATAAATCTTCCCTGTAAAGTTTGGTCGAATTTGCTTCAGTGGTTTCAGAAGAGAAGATGAAAATGTGAAAAGTTAACGACGACGGACGGACGACGGACGCCAATTGATGGCAATAGCTCTCACTGACCCTTTGGGTCAGGTGAGCTAATGAAAATAGGAGTAAATGTAATTCGAGATAGGACATAGATTAAGCGCCCCTAACATTCTATTACAATTCCACTATTTTCTATCTTGTTCTTTATTCGCGAAACTTAAAGATACTGCGAGAAAAATGCCTTTGAATAACCAACGTTCATCTGAGCAACTTGGGAATGGGGGCACCATGTGGGTCTATGGTTATGTGTGTTTAAAAGGACGCATTTCAATTGGGCGGATTTTTAAATTGCAAATATTTTCAATGGGCGGATTTTTAAATTGCGAATATTTTCAATTGGGCGTTTTTTTTGTTTTGCAATTGGGCGGGGAGGTTTTACAAGTAAATTAAAAATAAATGGCAACATAACTAAAAAAATAGTTTTAGGATACATATAGTTCAGATTTCAAGCCAGAATAGACATGTAAATATGCAATATCTCACAATGTTAAACTTTTAAATATTATTTGAAAGACAAAGCTTATGGCTAAGACAGTGAATGCAGTGCTCAATTTAGTTTTCTTTTTAAACAACAAAACGGTGCTTTCATGTAATTTGAGGTCTATATATAGTTTAGAATGGTATCTTTTAAGGTTACGTATGTCACATGTCACATGTAGCAAGATTTGTAATTACTATTTGTTTCTTGGAGTTTTAGTCTAACAATGTCCTCTTTGTTTGATAATTTTGAACCCCAATTTTGAAGAAAAAACACTTAAAATCAAAAACACGTGAAATTTGGAAAAGATGTGACTACAGTTCTGCCTTGCTAAGTGTATTTATTTTTTAAAAGATAGTTTCATTAAATATTTTACTGGTAAATCACAGGAAATTCGCTAACTTGAATAAAGTAAAATCTGCCCAATTGCAAATTATTTTCTGCCCAATTGAAAAACTTTTTCTGCCCAATTGAAATACAAATCCGCCTAATTGCAAAACTACCGTTTAAAATCCCAAGTGGCTTCATTTTATACCACTTTATATAATTTGTATTTTTTTAATCACGTGGCGGGCATGCTTTTTTTTTATTTCCAGTCATACTAGAGCACTTTCTTTAAAAGGCTGTTTCAATTACTAACGTTTTACAATTTCTCTTACAATCGCAATTTCCATGGCAACATATGCTATTTTATTTTAAGACTCAAAATCAGTGAAGTAAACTTGCTACTTTAACATTGTTGTTAAGTATCATCAAGTGTAAGTTCTTTTAAAACTGGCGACAATATGTGCCGAAAATGTACTACACATATTGTCGCCAGCGACAATATGTGCAGGGGTGGCAATATGTGCCGTAACAGTTTTCGGGAGCGTTTTAGGTACATCTGGTTCATATATATTATTGAAAGGATATGAAGTAAATGCACATGAGACAAAGTCTCTACAAACTCATGATTGAAAAAACAATGGAACAACGATTTTATTGTTGTTCTTCACCTTGAATTGAAGATGGGCCTTCAACAATGTGCTATGCCCATAGCTCCTAGTAAGTTAAAGATTGACCCCGGCACCGTTTTTAGCGTAATACATTGCTTTTATTCATGGATGCAGGGTTGTCATTAAATATCACATCAACTGGTACAACGGCTGTCATCTTTTGTCCGACAAAAAAAAAACATAGAAGACAATCACAAGATATAAACAATCTCATCGAGTCAATGGCAAGAAAACTTCGCATAATAATACAATGAGATGTAGTCACTGTAAAAAGAATGGCCAGAGTAACATTCGGAATTTACAAAAAAAAAAGCAAAAAAAAAAAAAGCAAAAATTTCATTGGATATGAATTGCCTTGATTTTGGATTTTTTATTTTGGAAATCCCCTTTCATCATTCATTTGCCGAAGTACACCATAACTAAAATGTTTAAAGAAAATACGTCTATCGCACGTAGAATCTTTTTACGAACTCCACACTTCAGGAGAGAGTCACAAAGACAAATTCAAGTCTTAAATCACAATGAAATGATTTGGAGTAATGCACGTGAGAAAAAGTCTCTACAAATACATGATTAATCCAAACAATATAACAACTCTTTTATTTTTGAAGTCTTAATCGAGTTTATCATGTTCATATTGAGCAGGAGAAACAACAGGTATCATTTTGTAAAGGTCTTATGTATAGAGATTTCCATGTTATTCCTGGATTACGAGACACTATCATATCGATAGACTATGATTCCATTTACTGAGCATCGTGTGAACTATTCATATTTCGTAGTTTATTTCAGCTGAGATGTGTTCTCCTCAAAGACATATCGTATGTACTGAACAGTTAGCAATACTACGGAACGTACACGTATACGAGCTGTTTCGTGGTTCCATATACCTTCATTGCTTATTGGAGCCGGAACAGTTCCAGGGGGAGAAAAAAATGAAAACAGACAGCATAACGGTTCATATATTCTCTCATTTATATTGATTTTTCTTCTATTCGAGCAGCTTTGATGTAAAACGAAATTCGTATCGGTAACACAAATGCTCCGTATTTGACGAGCTGCAGATACGTGTAGAGTACATATAGTAATAGATTTGGTGGTTGTGTTTGGCCTAACTAGGGAATATATGGATAAACAGATTGCTTTATAATCCAATATTTGTTTCTAAAATTTTACATGTTGAATTCTTCGGAAGACTTATTAAAGTTGTATTTTCTTTGCAATCTCATATCAAATCTTTAAACATGTTAAAGTAGATTCAAATGTTGATATCGACTGCTCTACTTTTTTTCTGTGTAAAGGTGCAATTGAAGTGTCCAGCTTCCATTTACATAGGGCAGTATTGATCTTTTAACATTACATGTAATTATTTTTACCGCTTTACAGTTTGATTTAGATATAAATTACGCATTGGCACATCATGTATGTACTTTACAAGTGCCCTGAATCGCAAAACATCTGTAAAATTTCCAATTTCTAAGTAATTTCTTTCAGGAAATGACTATATCCATCGTCTGACGTCAAAAGGGAAGTATGTATTACGAGTTGACTTAGTAGACTTTAAGGGCAACACAGCATATGCAAAGTACGAACAATTTTTAGCTGGAAATGAAAAATCAAAATACAAGCTTACAGTTGGTGGATATCATGGAACCTCTGGTTAGTGTTATTACAATTATTAGTGTTATCATGTGCAACAATCACAGTTTAAATTACTTATGCACTTTGAACAGCACTATCAACGTCAAAACAGTAAATATAATAAATTTTGTACGTTGTCTTTTTTATGCGTTTAAAAGTGACCTATGACCAATAAAATATGATCCATCTGCAAAAAATATTTACATTTGCTTCAATGGATAAAGCCCAAGGATAACAAATGCTTCCGAAAACTATGTCCCACCCTCTTTCCAGAAATATGACGCTATTTAAGTACGTAAAAATATTTTGAAAGAAACTTATTTTTGACATCAATAGTTTATAAGGATCATTGCTATTACTTTCCTATAATTTCGGTTTGAGTGGTTTTGTAAGTACTTATACGGAACATCATAAATGTATTCAAGCCCCAGAAGCATCTTCCACATGTCCTTCACTAATGATTTTCTGGACAAAAAACGGTATTATTTTTGCACTCAAGCCGTTTGGTCTTAAAATAATAATAACTTTAACAGGGGAGATCAAACTCAGTCATGGCCAAAATAATAAAATAATAAAAGAGAAGGAACATTTATTTTATTAGGCTATTTATTGTCTATTATTACCAATGCAACGTCTTTCTATATTAGTTTTTTGTCTGTTTTACGGGATTTCCCTCTGCCTGAGTTCGTGTATTCACCATTTCAGTGCACCGAAGCTTTATAATTTCATAATATCTGTCCAAACGTTGATACGACTTCCTTATTTGTTGGAAGTTTACTCAAACTGATAGGGAGAACTTAAAATGAAGTTCATGCGCTTGTGAAGCCCTCTTTTTTCTGACAATTTTAAATTGAATTTGTTTGATGTATTCTTTTTACACATTATAGGGATGATTATTTCTTTTGACTGTCAATGAAAATTTCATTAGCAATTGCTATTGAGTTACTACCGGACATTACCGCAATGAAAGGGGAGGTGTGAATCGTCATAAAACCGGTTTAACCCACAATTTCTTTTGAAATACCTGTACTCTTCATGAACATTGCAGTCGGCAATTTTTCCGATGGTTTCCACCTGATTTGTCTTTTTGTCTAATGGACTTCGACTTTTGAAAACTCTGTTCGGTAATCTTGCTATTACCCCATGTTAATACGACAAACCCGTACTGAAATATGTATTGTGATTATGAAAACACTTCATTTGCAAAAATTAGCACTTCAAAAAGGTTAAGACTATAATTTGCAATGTAAATATGGATAACTACATTGATTCGATGATAAGTACACAGTCAGGGAAATTTCAAGCAATTTAGGCTCTGTTTACATACGCAGAAATTTTTTGAAATACCTTTACCCGAAACCTGGAGGCCACAATGAAATAATCACTCTTATTAGTGGAAGGAACACAATGTCGATCTCGAAATGTGCTCTTTCTGTATTTTTTATTTGCATTTTTTTGTCGATATATGCAATACCATCAAATATAACAGTTCATTGTACTGTACAGTTTGTTGATGAGAAATAAAGTTTCCATTCATTCATTCATATACCCCAAGCAGTTCATTTTCTTTAAGGGCATGTTCTGACAACTTTGACTTTGACTGTTGACATAAACTTAATATTTTTGCATATTTATGATGATAAAACTGTCTAAAACTTGAATACTTCCCCCTCCAAAACGACAAATAATAAAGATTCTACAGCCAAATATAAGAAAACACCATTTTTTTTTGCTGAAACGGGTTGAACTACTTTTGGCTTATTGTATACGGAAACCACGGCAGTACAATTCCGAAGAAACAAAGGAGTGGAATTTACAAAAATCGAAGTCCAAAGACATGGCCAAAACGAGGACACAGAACAATGTCGCTAAACACAGAAAACAATGACGTTAGACAGATACAAAGCACAGAAAAAGAAAAGACAACATTCAAAAACAAGGCTCTCACAATATTAACTCCAGTGAAACTGAGAGTGAAATCAGGTGCTCCGGAAGGGTAAGCATGTCCTGCTCTGTTAACAGCACCCGTCACACGGTCAGTGAGGCATACTGTTTTTGAAAGATCTGTAAGGTTGCTGATTGGTTAATGCTTATTTCTAACCCTGAGACAAAACCAATTAGACTCCATGGTACGTGTTACTTCTCTACCTTCTCTACCTCTCAATAATTTGAATTGTTAAATATATCTGTTTCCATACCCTTTAAGAAACCCTAAAAAAGAACTGTATCAAACTGATAAAAAAATAATTCATTTTCTCCATTTGACCCCTCGGGCTTTTTGATTCTCAACAACTTCCTTAAATCCGTCGACAAAAATCAGGTGAGCAATAATATTAGCAATTAAATAAAGATTCTGCAGGCAAATATTTGAAAACACCCGATTGAAACCCTTTGACCTCTTTGACTCTCTCCATTGACCTGACCTAATGTTGTTTTTGTATTTTGGTTTTTCTTGACTATACATATACACTTCCAGAGTATGATAATTATGTCTTACATTATACAAAAGTAATAGCAAAGGTTAAAGTCTATACGCAGAAAAGACACACAGATTGGAAAAAAACCCGGGGCATTAAAAGAATACAGGTTAATTTGCCGGTTCCTACATTATTCGTAATTTTAAAAGTTAGTATTTCTCCAGAAGAAAATAAGAAACGATCTATCTTTCAGTCTCGTACGTGTATAATGGGTAAAAGCAAGGTCGTTCGTTATTTTCAAATTTAATTCAAATTTTTAGTTTTGTACATTTATACTGATCTTGTAATGTTGTGTGTATTGGTTTCGGTAATTCTTGCCAAGTATAAAGTATTTCATGTCGGTATTATCATAAACCAATACACACCATGTTTACACTTCTGATTCTAAACTATTGACTTGATTTTTACAAACCAAGGCATTTTGTTACTTGAGCTTACCTACAGTTATTAGTAATGAAAATATTTCGACATTTATAGGTGATAGTTTTAAATTACACAGTGGTTATGCTTTTACAACGAACGATCGAGACAATGATGTTTGGTCAAAAAATTGTGCACAGTCATACAAAGGTGCATGGTGGTATGCTGCTTGTCATTGGTCGAACTTGAATGGTGTATTTGGTAGTGACAAATCTGACAATACTGGAATGCGTTGGTCAGCATTCAAAGGTTCAGATCCGATGAAGTCCACGACAATGATGATTTACAGATCAGAGTAGATTTATACGATCGAAAGTCAAATAAAGAATAATATGAAACTATATTTGCTTTAATTTTTGTAATTGATTAACTTGTTTGTCTCTTGATATGGCCGAAGTACTGTTCACTGGACATAAACTCAAACGAACTGACCATTAAACAAAACTAAGTTTTGAAACCAATTAATGCCACAACAGGATTATTGCGGTCGGAAATGTTTCCAGTGGTTTCCATCCACGTGTTTCCGCCTGCTTTAATTTTCTGCCTCATTGACTATTGTACTTGACAATTCTGTTCGGTAATTTTGCTATTGTCTCCATTGCCATCTGATCGTTAGTATGCAAATACTTAAAGTTGCAATTATTGCGACACGAAATGAATAAATATATTGTTTGGAGATTCTACTTTTGAAATGCTTTTTTCATGTGGTTATCTGTCTCATAACACAAGGCGTCTACGGTCAAATACACGCCAACCCATTTTTAAATCAGTGTTATCAATTAAAATCAGTTTCTGTAAGATATAATTTTTTATAGCAGCAAACATAACTAACACTTATCACTTATTCATTTTTCTTTAAGCACTTTTAAACTTTTTATGTCCCTAGATCTACGATTTCTGATCGTGCAAAACTTTAACTGTCGCTCCAACTTTTGAACTATGTAAGAGAGACGTTTCATATTTAGCAATCGCATAGGTCTAGTACCTATACAATATTTTATATTGTCGTTGCAATACCCTACGGTTGCAACGACAATATAAAAAGTGTAGGCAATCTGTCAAGTCCAGGATGCAGTTCGGTGAATGTGATGAATATATTGAATGGAAGCCAACGCAGACCACGTAGTCATGGACATAGGCACTATACTGCCCCAAGTCTACATGACATTTCAATTAATGGTCTTTTTCCGTTCATGACTATTCCTCTAGGTATTCATCACATTCGTACCAAACTGTATTCCTTGCCACGTTCAAAACTACATTCCTTCTACAAAACATGTTTAGCATCATCCGTAACTGATAGCCATTCCCTAGAATACAAATTAACAGCAATTGTTTTGGATATATCTAACCACAGACTGTTCAAGCCTGTCACTACATCCGCCAACAAACCTGATAACCGGACATTCATCAAAATTCAATTCGCCAATAAAGGCTTGGACGCTATAAATCTTGCTAACATTCTGCATAGCAAAACAGTGACATCAAACATTCCTCCTTATTTTAATGATCAATCAGTTCCACTTATTTCATATTCCTACACTAAACCAATTGCAACTTCCATTTTCAATTACAAA
>MJUU01041946.1:221973-239794 GCA_002080025.1 Modiolus philippinarum | reverse complement strand
CCCCCCCCCCTAAATCCACCACTGTTCGGTATTTTGTTGTTCTTTCCAAACATGAAAATCAACGGGCATTACTTTTTAAATGCTTTTGACTAGACTTGTTAAGTGTCATTCTATCATTTGTACATAATTTATTTGATACATACATATCTATTTCATTAACGTATTTAATTATGCTACTGTTAATTAATGTTTATATCTAAACGCTGACCTTATCTAATTTATGGCATATCTTTAATTCATAAAGTGCCAAGCCATTAACCAGGACAATGATTGTTGAGAGGAATCATGTATTATTTTTTTCTCCTTTCCTCTATTTCTTAAAAAATTTCAGAGTTTTATGAATTTAAGAAAATCAAATGCGCACTACAATGTTAGTTTATTACATTTTTTGTACTAATTCAACCTCGTTTTTCTACTTTTTATCCTATTCAAAACATTTAAATATAACAAAGATATTAGATAGGACAGAACGAACCCCATAACATCATTAGTGCAGAATGGTTCAATGGCAGATATGGTCCTTAGCAAAGTGTGCATAATATTTTTGTTTTGTTTATTGGAAAAAAATGGAGTTCCATAAGGGCAAGTCCAACGATTATAAAGTTTCATTTCATGTTATAGTTATGGTACTTTGTTTCATTTACACTTCAAAGCTTATCTTCCAGGGAAAACATGCTAACACAACAAAACAATATCTAAGTTTCGACAAGCAGGAAATAGGTATGGGGGAGATCCCAGACCCTCTTACACAGTAAGGTCACCATAATGATATTCGATGCAAAATTGCATAGGTCGGGAATGTGTGGTTCCAGAGAAAAAATATGACAGAAATTCTCAAGACACGAAATATATTCTAAGCTCCGTCAATCAAGAAGTTGGTATGTGAGAGATCCCAAACTCTCTTATCTGGTTCCTGAGAAAATGAGGTCGAATTATTTGTGCTGCCAACTGGTCCAAAATATTTAAGTTCTGTTCAACAGGCGAGGGCTTACGATGTATCACAAACTCTGTTACCAGGTGTAAGTTCAAATACTGATTTCCTAAATTGGAATTGCTGGGCTATGTGGTTCATCAGCAAAAATATAAACATAAACATTCAAGACGCAAGCAATATTCTAATTCAATGAAACAAGAAGTAAGCGATTGAGAGGTACTAAACTCTGCTACACGGTATGGGTACCCATACTGGTACTTAATGTCCAATTACAGAAGACTCGGATACATGGTTACTGAAAAAAATGGGACAGACCTTTTAAGTGACCGACGACAATTCCGGCGCAAGACGACGGATATTGATCCCTTTACGCCCTTCTACTTAAATGCTTGCGACAAAATGAAAATTTTCCTACAGTAACTTGAAAATTAAAACATTTTTTGAGGTATAACTTGCAAAGCAAAGGAACAACGTTTTTATTGTTGTTATTCATCTTGAAGTCACCATGACGCCTTCAACAATGAGATTTGCTCATACCTCATAGTAAGTTCAAGACAGCCCCTAGCACCGGTTTGAGTGGAATTCTTTGCTAATTGTCGAGCTACATCCATGTCTTCATTACTCATGGGTTTGGGATTGTCAACAAACATTAATTAAACTGGCAAAGTGCTCTTCTAATCACTGTCATCCTTTGCCCGACAAAAGCATTAGTGTCTTGAGCTAGTGGACTATTACAACATATAGACAAACACAGGGCACTCATCAAGTCGAATGTAAGAAAACTTGGCGTAATAAAATAGTGAGATGTGGGCACTTAAAACATGTGGTCAGAATTACATTTCGAAATTACAAAAATAAATGCCAAAATTTGTAAGTATGAATAGTATATCCATATGAGAAATTCTCTCCCGCACAAGTACACGTACCATAACTGAAATAAATAGAGAGCACACACCTCTCGCATGGGGCATGTTTTTACGGACTCTGTGGATCCAAAAAGAGTAAAAATCATGCCATATCTGCTGCCTGTATGTTGTGTTGGCATTACCTCTTATTTTTGTTAACACTTCCCGGAAAGGGAACCGGAACCAAAACAAACAAAAATCAAACATAACAAATTCAAATCATTAAAAAGAATAAAAAACAAACGAAACAAATAAACAAACGAAAAAAAAACAAAAAAATAAACCAAACAAAACAAATCAAGAAAAAAGCAATATCATCCCCTAAAACAAGCAAATGAACAGAACAGAAAAAACATGTAGTAAAAAAATAACGCTAAGCGACATAAAATAAAATAAAATAAACAGTCACAAATATTTGTCAACGTCCAATGTAAAAACGACCTTAGCTTCCTTATTGACATGTGTCTGTTAGACTGCGCTTAATATATACTTATTTGGACCATGGGGCTTTTCAGTTTTACGAACTACTGGCAATACTAATCACACACACCTTTCTCAATACAAATCAAACACACCCTCACATTACATCGTAAATATATGCCAAAAACACGCACGATTTGCCTTGAATACATTGTGTATCAATAATTCTAAGCATAAAGCAGCAATCTAACAAGGGATGTGTTTAGAAACTACAAAATCGTTAATCAACTGATTAAATTTGATCGTTTGATTTAATAATAGACTGATTGATGGACTAAGTACGAAATATTTACGGATTGCATATTCTAATTTTAAACAATCTTAAGGCATTTAAAACACAACTGGTTAGTGTTTTGACACAAAATTACCATCAAACTTGTTAAATAGGGCGTACAGTTTAACTTAAGACAATAAATGCATGTTGTAATTGTTTATTTTGTGTTAAATTCGAGAAAAACGCTAATTTTCGGGTTGATTCTATTGGTATTTTCTAAGCTTCTATAAAAATAGAATGCAAATTCGAAGAATGATTTATAACGTGAAAATTGTTTCAACAATTATCTCTTTTTAATGTAATAGTGACATTTGTAGATAAGTTTGCGTTTATTAGGTAACAAGCCCGAAAGATTAGTTGGGGTGTCGACATTCCGTTTAGGGTCCTGTCATTCACTTGCATTTATCACATTGTTTCTACCATATTTCATTCTTACGACAGATATATTTCAAAAATATAATAATCAAGCAATCCAAAATGACTGAGAAATCGAATAGGGTATTTGGGTTATTTAAACTTTTTAAATAAGCGACTTTTGCTTCATTCGCCGCTTTGCTATTAAAACTTCTTCTAAAACAAATTTGGGCAGGGGATTACATGTACCTTATAATCTAGGTAATACATACTGCTGCAATCAAAACACAACAAACAGCATAATACATTTTCTCAAAATTCCTTCTTTATCAGATAATCCATTTATGTTTCAAAAAAATTAGTTTCTGTGTTTGTTTCCGTGGCAATCAAATGCTCTTTTATCCATTACACTTCAAAAAAAAAAAACAATTTGGACAGGGTTCCACTTATAACATAACTCGAATAATTCAATCCCTCCCCATATCCGATTCTCTCCTTCTACGAGGGTTTGAACTCTTTATGTTGATTGGGCGCGTCAGCTGCTCTACGGAGAATAGAGCCAATCAGCAACAAGATAAAAATGTGAATGCGCAGTTAGAACTTCCGACTGTAAACAAACAAAAATAACAAACAGTTTGTAGACATCGCGACTTTCAGAAATTTCGAGATAAATGTTATTTTTGGATGTTATGCATTAAGAAATAAAAGAATTATCGATTGAAAATGTAAGATATGGTCAATTTTCAAATGATACACGATTATTTTTACCTTGGAACAGTGAGTAAGGTGAATTTTTTCGACATGTGTATGGCACACGATAGTCATAAAAATTCGAGAAATATTGTATCTCGACGAGATACCTGGTTTCTCGCACGAGATACTAGGTTTCTCGCTCAAAAACCCATCATCTCGATCGGGATCGAGATTAAGGGTTTTTCGTCGAGATTGAAATCTCGCACGAGAAACCCAGTATCTCGCACGAGAAACCTAGTATCTCGTTAAAAACCTTTCATCTCGGCATCTAGAAACCTTCTAACTCGCATAAAACCCTCTATCTCGATCGAGATTGTAAGTTTTCAGCGAGATGCAATAATTATTTCTAGCCAATCAAGACACGAGATGCAAATCTCGTGTCAAAACCTTTCATCTCGGTCGAGATTT
Organism: Modiolus philippinarum; assembly: GCA_002080025.1. Taxonomy (NCBI): domain Eukaryota; kingdom Metazoa; phylum Mollusca; class Bivalvia; order Mytilida; family Modiolidae; genus Modiolus; species Modiolus philippinarum. Next base: position 235,686 of record MJUU01041946.1, on the reverse strand, counting down.
TATTTCGTACGAGACTTATCTCGATGAGATATGATTATCAAATTAACCAATCAAAACACGAGATGAAAATTTCGTGTCAAAATCCTTCATCTCGGTCGAGATTTCGTTTCTTACGAGATTTCATAACGTAAATTCCCTTCCTCGATCGGGATTTCATGTATTCCACCCAAAATAAAAGACTTGTACGTCCAGATTTAATGATAAGTTTCACCTCGTGTCTTAATTTGGTGAAGATATAGATTCTAAACTAATTTCATTTGCACCAGTGTGGGACGTAGCCCTTACTAAACAGCTAAAAAAATATGCCGGGTACATAAATTCCCTTATTTTAAGTATTGTTTCAAATTGGTAAAGATTGGCTAAAATAAATATGCCGAGTACATAAATTCCCTATTTTCAGTTTTGTTTTGGTATAATTTGACTAAAATAAATATGCTGGGTAGTACATAATTTCTTTTATTTTAAGCTTATTTTGGTAAAAATTGACTGAAATAAATATGATAGGTACATAAATTCCCTTATTTTCATTTTTGTTTGGTAAAAAAACGCTAAAAAATATGCTGGGTACATAATTTCTTTTATTTTAAGCTTTCTTTGGTATAAATTGACAAAAATTAATATGCCAGGTACATATAATCCCTTATTTGAAGCTTTATTTGGTAAAGATTGACTGAAATAAATATGCTGGGTACATAAGTGCAATTATTTTCAGCTTACTTTGGTAAAAAATGACTAAGATAAATATTCGGGGTACATAAATTCTCTTATTTTCAGCTTTGTTTGGTATAATTTGACTAAAATAAATGTGCCAGGTAAATAAATTCCCTTATTTTAAGCCTTATTTGGTAAAAATTGACTAAAATAAATATGCCAGGTACATAAATGCTATTATTTCCAGCTTTGTTTGGTATAAATTTACTAAAATAATTATGCCAGGTACATAAATTCCTTTATTTTAAGCTTACTTTGGTAAAAATTGACTGAAATAAATATTCGGGGTACATAAATTCTCTTATTTTCAGCTTTGTCTAATATATTTTGACAAAAAATAAATATGACGGGTACATGAATTCTATTATTTTAAGCTTACGTTGGTAAAAATTGACTAAAATAAATGTGACGGGTATATAAATTCCCTTATTTTCAGCTTTGTTTGGTAAAAATAGACTAAAGAATATGCTAGGTACATAATTTCTCTTATTTTAAACTTTGTTTTGTAAAAATTGACTAAAACAAACATGCCAGATACATGAATTCCCTTATTTTAAGCTTACTTTGGTAAAAATTGACTAAAATAAATATGCTGAGTACATAAATTCCCTTATTTTCAGCTTTGTTTGGTATAAATTGACAAAAATAAATATGCCAGGTACATAAAATCCCTTATTTTAAGCTTTATTTAGTAAAAATTGACTGAAGTAAATATGCCGGGTACATAAATTCCTTTCTTTGAAGCTTACTTAGGTAAAATTGACTGAAATAAATATTCGGGGCACATAAATTCTCTTATTTTCAGCTTTGTTTAATATATTTTGACTAAAATAGATATGACGGGTACATGAATTTTATTATTTTAAGCTTACTTTGTAAAAACTTGACTAAAATAAATATGCCGGGTACATAAATGCCCTTATTTTAAGCTTTGTTTGGTAAAAATTGACTAAAATAAATATGACAGGTACATGAATTTGGTAAAATTGACTAAAATAAATATACTGAGTACATAAATTTCCTTATTTTAAGCTTTTTGGGGTATAAATTGACTACATTAAATTTGCCTGGTATATAAATACACTTATTTTTTACTTTATTATATCTATTTAGTTAATACCAGAGATATATATGTCTCTGTTAATACCGGGTAAATTAATTTTGCTGGGTATATAAATTCCTTTATTTTATATACTATTGGGTCAATATGGACTAAATCTAATCTGCCTGGTATATAAATTCCCTTATTACAAACCTTATTGGGTTAATATAGACTTAATTACATGTGCGTGGTAAAAAAAAATTATTTTTTTAACTCTGTTTAGTTTGTATAAACCTAGTACATGTATCTCGCTAGTAGTATCTCGTTAAAAAGCTCTAAACTTGGCATAACAATTGGCGTAAAACCCTTTATCTCGATCAAAATTGTTTGTTTTTCACTGAGATTTATTAATAAATTTTAAGCAATCACAACACGAGATGAAAATCTCGTGTCAAGCATTTCATCTCGGTCGAGGGTTCGTTTCTTACGAAAATTTCGTTGAGATGTAATAATTGATTTAAACCAATCACGATCGAGATTGACACGAGATTTGATTCTTGCACTTCGAGATTGAGGGTTTTAAGCGAGAAACTGTGAATCTCGACAAGATTAACGATCGAGACAGAAAATCTTACATTTAACACAACTCTCGATCTCGATCGGAAATGAAGGTTTTTGGCGAGAAACTTAGTATCTCGAACGAGAAACCTAGATTCTCGCCGAGATACCCTCTATCCCGATCGAGATGATGGGTTTTTAGCGAGAAACCTGGTATCTCGACCGAGATACCCGGTATCTCGACGAGATACTATATTTCTCGAATTTTTGTGACTTTCGCGTGCCATACATGTGTATTGAGAATATAACAATTTCAAATGAGATCGATGTAATTTCACAAACAATAAGCAACGTCGTTATTTAGGAATATTTAAAATTTTGATGTAAATTCGATGTCAACTTTTCAGAAAACGGTGAAGTTTAGATGCTTGATATCATATAATTGTAAAAGATTGTGAGAAATTACCAAATGTAAACAGATTGTACTTCGAATCGCAACTTTCAGTATTTTCGGGATAAATTTTATTTTGGAATGTATGTTTAAAAATAGAAAATATCATCAATTGAAAATCTATGATATGGTCAATGTTCAAATGATACACGATTTTTGACCTCGGAACAGAAGTAAATTGAATCCTTTCGAAATGTGTATTGGGAATATAGATTTAAATCATAATAAGAACTCTTGACAAATTCGCAATTCTATTTTTTCACGAAATTCGATAAAATGTGTTATTCAAATATCAAATGAACATTTATTTTATTCTGAAAATATAATGTACATATATTAGTCCCAGTTTTGTTTTTATTTATATATTTTATCTGTTTATTATTATTTAAAATTACATTTGATCGTGTTTTTTTAATGAACTACTCTAAACGACCCGGAAAGTTGTTTGCTTTGCAATAAAATTCTTGATCTTATTCTAATTATCAAAGTCGCATGTGTTAATTAAAGGTTTATTTTGCGATCTTCAAAGTTCACATGGTCTCGACATGTCACTCTAATTAGATAAACAGATGGTAGAATTATCGCACCTGTGTGAAAAAAAAAACACCAACAAACAGTGTTCTGCCTACGCTTGGGTCAGTTTATAGGATATCATTTTATGGTCAAGAGAAAACAATTAAACAAAAATACAAATTTCAAAAAATCAAAAAGTTATTGTACAAAAACAACAGACAGTTTTAACCCACAATGCAATGCGATAAGGCACTTCCGATTGACTCGTTTTACATAGTGTATGCGTTCAGGCGTTAATGTAGCGATCGTAGTGAGTGGAATATAACGACTGGATTATTCGGGTTACTTATAACAGAAGTAATACATATTGCTGCAATCAAAATATAGTCATCAACATAAAGAATAACTAAATACCGAAGTCACTGTGAATTTACTTTCTGCATATGCGCATTTCGACAGCTTATGTCTCATCAGTGCAGATAAAATCTAAACGTTTGGAAGACCATAAACTCAAAGATGTTTAAAACTGATAGAGAACAAATAATGTTTTTCTCAAAATTTCCATTTTTTGGTTTGGTTTCAATGGCAACAGTAGTTATTTTGAAATTTCCAATGCTTTTGAATCATCCTTTTTTACATGATACACATCTTTCCTATGAAGTTTCATGAAACTAGTATTAAAAGATTTTGAGATGCTGTGAGAAATATGGTGAAAAGAATTCAAAATTTCATTTTCCCATAGAGTTGTTCGCTGCGTCAAAATCTACCCAGAAATCAATTTCGTTGAATAAGGACAAAGTTGAAGTTTTGACGTATTTTGGCGGCCATCTTGAAAATGGCGGCCATTTTGAAATTGTTCCCCGTCATCCATAATTTCATATGGTGTTTCATCTTTGTGTCAAGTATCAAGTGATTCTGTTCAGGCATCTCTGAGAACTCGCGTAGACAAAAATTATTGGAAGTAAAATAATAAGAAAGACATTAGTATAACTAGATTTGCAATTGCAAGCAATAGCTGATGTCGCCCCTGACAGACAACTCGATGATTTCATCTTGTTCGCATTATCAAAATCTACCTAGAAATCAATTTTCGTTGAATTAGGACAAAGTTGAAATTTTTACGTATTTTGCTGCGGCCATTTTGATTTTTTTTTTTACCGTCATGCACAACTTCACATCGTGATCCAACTTTGTGCAAAGTATCAAGTGATTCTGTTCAGCCAACTCTGAGAACTCGCATGGACAAAATTATTCTAGGAATATAATAAAGTATAACTAGATTTGCAATTGCAAGCAATAGCTGATGTCGCCCCAGACGTCCAAGTCGATGATTCTATCTTGTTTGTAGTGTCAAAATCTACCTAGAAATCACTTTTCGATGAAATCGGACAATGCTGAAATTTTGACGTATTTTGGCGGCAATCTTGAACATGGCGGACATTTTGCAAAATTGTTTTGCATGAATTCCTTCCTCTCATCTTATTAAACATTAATACAAACTATGAACAAACTCTGCCTTTCAGTTCTTGATTTATTGAATCCTTAATATTTTGACGTAAAATGGCGGCCATCTTGTAAATGGCAGCCATTTTGAAAATGTTTGTTAGTGCATGCACATCTTCTCATGGTGGTTCAACTTTGTGCCATGTATGAATGAATTCTGTCCAGGCGTCTTTGAGAAAATAGCCGGACAAAAATCATTGGAAGAAAATAAAAGAGCAGCCGATTCGATGATTCCATCTTGTTCGCAGTGCCAAAATCTACCTAGAAATCAATTTTCGTTGAAATCCGACAAAAATGAAATTTTGACGTATTTTGGTGGCCATCTTGGAAATTGCGGCCATTTTGAAAATAAAACTATTAAAACGCACATCTTTACATGGTGATCCAACTTTTTGCCAAGTTTCATGATGTTCTGATCATGCATCACTGAGTAATTTCATGAACAACTTTTGGCATGAATAATAAAGAATAATAATTATAATAACTAGATTTGCAATTGCAAGCAATAGCTGATGTCGCCCCTGACAGCCAAATCAATGATTCTAGCTTGTTCGCAGCATCAGAATCTACCTAGAAATCAAATTTCGTTCAAATAGGACAAAGTTGAAATTTTTACATATTTTGGCGGTCATCTTGTAAAAGGCGGCCATGTTGAAAAAAATTTTCCTTGCATACCCTCCTCCAGATAGTGATCCAACTTTGTATCAAATATGAATGAATTCCATTGAAGCATGATTGAGAAAATTTCAATTTTTGTTAAAATTCGTCGAATTTCGAATTTTTCGTATTTTGGTCCCCATCTTGGAAATGGCGGCAACTTTGAAAAAAATTTTACTTGCATGCAACCCTCCAGATAGTGTTCCAGCTTTGTACCAAATATGAATGAGTTCTGTCCAGGCATCATTGAGATATAAGCCAGACAAAAAGAGGTGGAAGAAAGAAAGAGAGAAAGAAAGCGTAATAATAATAATAACAAAGAAACGGACCAATAACAATATGTCGTCCCGACTACGTCGGGGGCGACATAACTAGATTTGCAATTGCAAGCAATAGCTGATGTCACCCCTGGCAGCAAATTCGATGATTCCTCCTTGTTCGCGGTGTCAAAATCTATCAAGAAATCAATTTTCGTTGGAATCAGACAACTTTTAAATTTTGACGTAACGTGGCAGCCATGTTGGAAATTTTTTCGGTGCATCACCATCAACTAATGGTACTCAAATTTTTTGCCAAATATGAATCAATTCTGTCAAGGCATGTTTGAGATTTTATGATTTTCATTGAAATCCGAAAAATTTCAAATGTTGACGTAACTTTGCCGCCATCTTGGAAATGGTAGCCATTTTGAAATTTTTTTTTTTGTTGGAGGTACGACTTCATAAGGTGATCCAACTTTGTACTAAATATGAATGAATTCTGTCCAGGCATCATTGAGAACTGGCGTGGACAAAAAGAGGTGGATGAAAGAAACAATAATAATAAAAACTAGTATTAATTGTGTTTGGATGCAAACACAAGAAGTCTCCCAAACGAACTCCCATATTAGAATTCAAAGGCTTTAGATGAGCTCCAAAGATTTTAAACAACAATCCTATCAAATTTCATTCATTTCTGAGCACTTTGCATTTTCCCGCCTTTTTTCTGTTTCCACAGCAATGGTCAACAATTTGAAGTCTTGGAGACCGGAACCCAATTCTACACATGTTGAACAACCTTCCTGTTAAATTTGATCAAATTCTGAGCACTTTGATTTTCCCGCCTCTTTTTACCATTTCCATGGAACCGGTGGCCATTTTGAAGTCTTGGAGACCAGAACTCAATTCTATACATGTTAGGTAACCTTCCTATAAAGTTTCATCCAATTCTGAGCACTTTGATTTTCCCGCCTTTTTTGTTACCATTTTTATGGCACCGGTTGCCATTTTGAAGTCTTGGAGACCAGAAACCCATTCTACACATGTTAGACAACCTTCCTATAAAATTTCATCCAATTCTGAGCACTTTGATTTTTCTCGCCTATTTTTGCTGTTTTCATGGTAACCAGTGCCATTTTCAAAATTCCAAGACTGCAAAGCACATCTTGGGATAGGGTTCTATCATCATGTGAAGTTTCGTTAAGATTGAATCACTGGTGTCCGAGAAATTTGGTGGACAAAGTCGCGGCGGAAAACGGAAGAAGAATAATAATAATAACAACAAAAACAATAAGTCTCCCAAACTTCGTTTGGGAGACTTAATAATAATAATAAAAATAAAAAACACAGCAAAAACAATAAGTCTCCCCAAACTTCGTTTGGGAGACTTAATAATAATGATTCATAATGAAACGGACAAAGAACAATATGTCGTCCCTACTACGTCAGGGGCGACATAATAATAACAAAGAAACGGAATAATAACAATATGTCTCCCCGACTACGTCTGGGGCGACATAACAATAACTAGATTTGCAATTGCAAGCAATAGCTGATGTCGCCCCTAGCAGCCAATTCGATGATTCCACTCCGTCGCAGCGTCAAGATCTACCTAGACATCAAATGCCATTGAAATCGGTCAAATTTAAATTTTGACGTATTTTGGCGGCCATCTTGGAAATGATGGCCATTTTGAAAAACATTTTATTACATGTCTATCTTCTTATAGTGATCCAACCTTGTACCAATTATGAATGAATTATGTCAAGGCATGTTTGAAATTTAATGATTTTCATGGAAATCCTACAAATTCAAATCGCTGACGTAACTTGGCAACCATCTTGAAAATGGCAGCCATTTTTTTTTGGTGGAGGCACAACTTCATAAGGTGATCCAACTTTGTACCAAATTTGAATGAATTCTGTCCAGGCATCTCTTAGATCGAAGCGAGACGAAAATCATTGGAAGAAAGAAAGCGGAATAATAATAATAGAGAAACGGACAAAGAACAATATATCGTCCAGACTACGTCTGGGGCGACATAAAAATAAGAAACGCAACAAAAACAATACGTCTCCCAACCTCGCTTGGGAGACTTAATAAAATGAGTAACATTTATGCTGAGAATGTGCAAAATATGTCACTTTCGAAAAACTCCAATATTTTTAAGGGGGGTGAGTAATTATATAGAAATAATAAGGAAATATTAACATTTTTGGATTTTCAAAAATATGATCGGTGATTCTTTCTTTTGTGTATCTCATATTTTCAAATTTATTTCCTTAACACACTTTATACTACATTTTCAGCATAATCTATCGTTTCATTCAGATAAAAAATTCTAAAAATGTATTACTATAGTTAAAAGGTAAACATCTTGCAATTTTCCAAAACCTCTCAAGGAAAACAAGTTTGGTGACCTATAAATTTTAACTAAAATAACTAAAATTTCGGATGCATTTGATAAATTTCAATTTGAGAAAAAAAAATGCTGTCGTTTTGTTTTTAATCCCCCAAACTACCTTAAATGTAAAATTATGAATATGACTAGGGGACAAGTCAGTTGCTTCATTTTGCTATTATCACTCTTCTATCATAATTTGTACTGCAAAACATGAATTTACAACTATAGTTGTATATCAAAAAAGACATCAGGCTGCAATAAAAGTATTAACAATATAACAAGCCTGTGGACAAATCTTGCGACAAAACATAAACATGTTTACGCAGCCTGGTGGGCAAATCTTCCGACAAAACATAAACATGTTTACGCAGCCTGGTGCTAAATTTGACTGCAAATCATTTGTATTTACAATTATTGTCGATTCATCAGAAACAAATACTTGGATATAAATAATATGCTTTCATTTCGAACACATACTTACAACACTGTCTACACATACGCGGACATAATTTGGCTGCAGCACAAAACGTGTCATTGAGACAGAAGTCAGGAGTCAGAATTCCTAGCTTTGTACAGATACTTTCGCCGATATTATGACAGTCGTCCAGTAAATACGTACTGTTAAATTTGTTGGGTCTGCAAAATGTTGAAGATAGATGAGAAAAAAAAGCATTATAACACAACATAAATGAAGCAACAGATATCAAAATAAAATAGAAATTCTGCTAAATATCGTCAATAATCATTTTAATAAGTTTTGAGAACGATTATCCCTTTTCGAAAGTGCTGTTGTTAAAATGCTTATTGAAAAAATAACAGAGAGAAAGCAAAACGTGTGTTGATGTTTACTTCAAGCAATGTTAATGTATCGGACAGCAGGAACAATTTGTCTATTTCTCATCCAGCGTATATGTTGAAGTACTGCAAAGTGAAGGGAAGATACTAACGATCACATTCAGAAGTCCAAAAATTTCAATCGAGTTTTGAACATCCTAACGATGAATTTGAAGATTGTTCTGTATCAATAGTTCCTATGTCTGTTTTGATCTCAGCAAATTTTGGCATTGAAATTGAGAGTTTGATCGATATTTGATTAAGCATATTAGAGAGATTTGTGTAACGCTAAACATTCCGTAGCCCACCTTTGGCAGTGGAATGGTACGGAAGCGTATTAGGGCCACATTTTAATTTTTTTTTTCAAAATGTCAACTTTAATCTTGGAATTTCCAACATTAATCTTGCAATTTCAAACATAAATCTCGATAATTCGAACTTTAACCTTGATTAAAGTTGGAAATATGAAGATTAAAGTTGACATTTTGAAAAAAAAAATGTGGCCCTAATACGCTTCCGTAGAATGGAGACCAAATCAACTGACTATAACTTTTTGACAGAAATCAAAGATGAGCGAATGCTTTAAAGATGAATAGCTTGATGTTATTCTTGTCTAATAATGATTTGCCTAACCTATTATTTACACCTAATTGACAATTTTTGTGTCTTAATCGTCCAGATCAACAATAAAGTTATCATTTTTGTAAGTTGTGTCTTCCAAGTATTAATAGTGATTTATTTTCTCTGTTCTGTTTAGTTTGCTATGTACTTGTTTGATGTATTAGTATGTTTTCGTATGTCCTGTTATCTATTTAAAGAAGTTGCAGTTGAAAGGGCTTTAAAGACTACAAAGAAAATGGTATAATTGAAAAATCACAATAAACAAAGACCGAAATCAAATCTTCAGTCTTACGTTTACCATTTTGATTTAATATGAACTGATGCCATATATTTCGCGTTTTCAATTTCTTCTTAGGTCATGTTGTTACAGTTGTCATTTTCACAGCAGGTGGCTTCAATCTGCAGTCCTCGTCCGACACTGTCTCCAAAATACCCTTTGCATATCTAAATCGAGCAGTAGCTAAATTTCTAAAGAAAGAAAGAGACACAAGACATCTGAATTCTCTTTTACACGTTCGTAAGTAGTGTTTACTTATTACTTGGCATTTTACGATATGAAAAATGACATGTAATGATATTTTATCATATTCTTCAACTGTAATAAACTGTAGTAAAGGAAATGTTCAGCTGAACAAAAAATATAGTCATTCTTGTAAAATGCAGTATTAATATATTGTTAATATACTTTATCACAAATTTATGCTAAATACATAGACTTTTGCATATGCAATAACTATAATGCTTGTTTATCCATATCACTGCCTCGGGCAAATAGCCGGTTATAATACCCTGGTGCACACATTTTATGACGTAATAGTAGTGTGGCGTCTCTTTTATACCTCATCATGTATTTACGTTTGACAACAGATTCAAACAGAAACTTGACTAAACTGAAAAAAAACATGGAAATGCTAATTTATTTCATAACTTTAAAGACAAACATAAAAGATGCCAAACAGACTCGCCACGAAAAAAGTTATCACAGACCAGCAGGCTTCACTCTTCAATTTTCGCTTTCTGATACGCGCGGGTATGTTAAGGCTGCATCAACACATTTTTCGCGAGGGGAGGCAACTCTGTGCATAAAATGACGTCAAGCTGTCAATCAATCGGCGTCGATGCCAATATTTTGAACATTAAAACTTTATTAAGCGCAGTCAATGAATTATTGAAAAATTTTGCATGTTGGTTGTTGATACAGAACACACTTGCTGGTCTAAATAGTCAAATAAAGATATAAATGCCGTTGCCGCAATGTAAAGATGCTCCGCCTTTTTGTCCATATATGGAAATCAATGTCGTGAAGAAGCTTGACTCGGACTGCATGATCACATACGAGAGATGAACATTTGCAGTGTCAATTGTTGCTGTTTAATGAAGGTAAGTGCAGTTTGAATGTGGACAAACACTGTGTAGCATATCCTTAGATAGAAATTCTACTGTTGGGTCCAAAAAAACACGCATGACGAATCGGAAGTTGTCCACAACGGTCACTGATCATGATCAGCTGATCCATGGCCATGCATACTGACAATAATGCTAATTATAAATGTGACACACACAGGAGACATCGGGGTCCAACGCCCAGTCCAATTCTGTACCTAACATGCCGGGCTAACATACCCATAGCTATGTCCTCTGGTGTGTGTGTGGTTGGGGGGGGGGAATTTACACTACATGTAGCCCCATACAGTGTACTGATACCAATATACGTACTAGGACAGCGTGATATCGAGTCTTGTTACATAATATGATATTCAGTCATGTTTCAAGTTATATACATGTTCAATTCTGTTGTGTTTATACAAATTGACAAATGTAAATACAGGTGTCACATTAAAATCGTTTTAAACCTTGTCTCCATGACATTAACCCCATTTCCTTTCTTTTTCATATACAATGAAGAAGAAGAAATTTTATTGTCCATAAAACTGGACCTGTTAGGGCACTATACAAAACACATGCACATAGTACATACAATTGTAATCTCATTTGGGAGTCGAATCCAAAAGGGATTAACAATTGTTCACTATTAGATTATTTTCGGGTATGCAAACCGATTGGTCTGTGGACAACTCGGACAATGACCACTCAATACATGCAATACCTTGAACTTTGAACAGTTTGAAATACATGTAACTGCAAGCTTGTCTGCCCACAGGGAATTACTCCCGTAATTACACTTTCAATGTACAGCCAACTGAAACTCACAAGGGAGGATGCAACCTTGAGCCCCTTTCTCACACATTGATGGTACAATGTATAGGGGAGATTGGTCGAAGTTTGACCCAATGGGGAAGTTAGACCGGAACACAGTGAAGTATCATCAAAACTGTCAATTTATTATTTCAAGTCGTATTTATATACAGTAAAATGATTCTGAAACCTATTCTAAAATTCCACCCATATCTTTATTAATGCAAAACACAATTCCAATTAGGAACAAGAGCATACAAAACTAGTACAAAACATATAAACAAGAATTCAAAATACTTAGACATGTTAGATATTTATATACATTTGATTCTCTCTCCTCAGTTCTAATGACTGTTTTATGAAGGATACAACTGCTTTAATATCTTCAGGTGTTTTAGGGTCTAGAAGTCATTTCATTGTATTTATTTCTGATGTATAGCCAAAGTTATTCTGTTTTTTAAAATGAAGAAAAAGTTTATTTCTTAAATCTTTATTTAACATGTTTAATGTACAATGAAGAAAGAAATGGCATTCATTATCAATTTTATTTTCACAATAATGACATAATCTATTTTCTCTTGGTATTTTCTTGTATCTGCCTATTTCAACAAGAAGGTTATGGTCACTAATTCTAAATTTTGTTATCATTTTTCTGGATTCGAAATTTGGGTGACCAAGATAATAGTCTTGTTTACCAATATCAGTTTTAATGAATTTGTATAAATAAATTTTACTTTTCTCATCAAGATTGTTTATTTTCTCTTTGGTCAATTTATTAAAATATTCATCTGCTGTTCTTTTAACAAATTTTTTTAATAGTTTTAAAGATTTGTCGGTAAATATATTGAGTATACCGGACTTCACCTACATGTATGTGAAACAACACGAGACTTGGGCGGTGGCAAGAAAATCGGTCGAAATGTACCTAACTTCAGTGAAAAGGTCCGTGGGGAAGTTCGACCCGTAGATAATTTGCTTTAGTCAGCACATGAAAAATATTTTTTGAGGTGGAAAGAGTTATTTATTGCATTTAATTGTTCTTTCTGTGGTTTGAAAAGTGTGTTTTATGCTATCAATTCAAATATTTACTCCTTGAGTGCGTCTGGTCGAACTTCTCCATACACTGGTCGAACTTCCCCAAAGTGCAATAATCATGATAATTGGTCAATTTTAGTCAAAAACATCGAAATATATGGATTTTTTTCACCAGTTCAACAGATAAGGTTGGAGAAACTCTAACGGATATTGTACCTACCATCAGAACAAATTAAGAAACTGGTAACCAGTACAGCAATTACACATTTCAAGGTTGCTATTTTTTTCACTGGTCAAAGTTCGACCAATGTCCCCTAATTACGGAAGCAAATCCCTGTGGTCTGCCAGAATCAGCTCAATCATGCTAATTTTTACCCTCCGGCAGGGCAGGAAGCTTATCCAAATTTGCGGTAAATTCCTTTGATCTTTGACAATTTTGACATATACATTGCACCTCAGGTGAGGCAATTCTCAAAACTTGACAGCTAGGTCTGTATTTTCAAAAATTTACATAGAATGTATTGAAGTTTTCAATTCAGCTTAATTAAATGTTTATTAATTAATGCTATTTTTTACCCTTGCGGGTTGACAGCATACATATACAAAACACAAATAATTATAAACAATGAAACATATATACATTTAGAACAATAAAAATTATGCATCTAATTTGAGTCCACTCTCCTCAGTGCTAGTGACTTTTGAATGAAAGGGTAAATTTGAAGCGAGTTGCCAACCCTTTTTTGAGGTATGATTAGACGTCTTGATCCACACTTACAGTAAATTAAAACTTAATTGCACTACATGTATATTTGAAAAGAGTTCCATATGGCACCCCTTAGTTGACTGATAAACAAAGAAAAATCTGGTGCATGGGGGTGCGGTTAGGGCTCCTGCCATATTTTGACCTCAAAATGTGATTATTACCTGC
>MJUU01041946.1:181285-202928 GCA_002080025.1 Modiolus philippinarum | reverse complement strand
TTTTTTTTTATTAAAAAGAAACAATTACTCGACTGTGTAAAATACCCTATTGGTTTCTCTCACAAGTACATAATTTTTGCTTTATTCCCGACAATTCTTAAGTCTCGAAAATTGCATACCCCGAAATATTATGAAATTTGAGTTCAACGAAAATAAAATCCAGCGAAATTTGTATCCTGCAAAAATAATAATTTTCCGGTAGAAAAGAAAGAAAAAAAAGAAAAAAAACAAAAACAAAAAAAAAAAACAAACATACAAAGAAAAATGTAGTTTTCGCCTTATCTTATATTCTCCCTAATTATCTCTTCTATATTTTTTTATCAATCCTATCGATATAAAAACTAATCCATTGGGGAGATAACTGCTAATATGTTAGTTTCTATAAGAAAAATGTGTCTCGAAATAAGTAAACATTTGTCATCATAAGTGCGTCCCCCATCACATTAAATTTTTTAAAGAGTATACCATGCGGTATAAAGAATTCACTTATAATCTTATTGCCAACATCGTCCAATTAAAATTCCATTACATTCTTTGAATTTATCTTTCTGTAGCAACATGAGATATAACTGACTTCTAATCCTTGTTTGGCAGCCGATCAATCTATTAAAAAACTACTTGACTTAGAAAAGTATGTTTGTTGACATCTCTGCGTAGAGATATAAGTCGAAGTATGGTTGTAGAAAAATTCGATATCTAAGAATGAACTCCATTCGAACCGCAAACAAGTTGTTTTAGGTAGTATGTAGTTTTTTCAATATATCAGGAATCCATTCATTCCTTCTAAGTGGCATTTAAGGCATTCGTTTCGGCCTACAATTACAAAAGAGTTATTATTTCAAAAGTCCGGTTTCAAGCATTAAAAACTCAAAAATATTTTTGATTTTGTTTTGAATAAAACAAACAGTGTATACATAAAAAAATGTATTCCCTATTCAATCTAAATCATTGATAGTTTTATTAATGTATCTAATAAATTGACAACATTTTTTAAGTTTAGATTGTTTCTTAAAGTTCATTAGTTCCTTACACTTTATAATATTACAATGAACAGTGTACTTCCTATCAATGTATTCCCCTCTTTTCTCTAAAAAATACGGACTGGATATTTCATGAAATATTAATATTCATCTCCGATTTTGTTTTCTTGACATAATTGTTATTTTCTGTTTTCCCTGGCTGTAGATTCCACCTTCCCGATTCGATTGGCATTTTATTGTTACTGGTTCGAATTTTGCAGAAAGTTATTATATCTTTATCGTTTATGACATTAAAATAATTTTCAAAAGAATGGTACTCATTATGTATTCGATAATTTTCTGTTTTGGAACCATGTTCTATATTTGAAAGCCACAGCTGTATAAACTGGTCTTGTAAATTTTTTCTAAACATGGTTTCCGTCCAATTTTCTCTCTGGAAATTCTGAGATTTTGAGTATTCGAGTATTCATGGATATCCCTACCTTAAAGAAGTTTTACAGAAGATATGAACATTTGATATCTAGATATGACGTTAATCACAAACAGCTAATTACAAAGGGCATTTCTCATCTTCGATTTTACGAAAATGTTACATTTTTACATTCTTTACGTAATAGTGGATATCGACGAGATATTCTGAACAAATCCGTTAAATTGGCTTTGGATTGCAGTGACCTGAAAACTTATATACTGGCCTCTCACCGATACTGCCAATTTCTGCTGAATTGCATGGCGACTCTTTATCAAACCACTTCAGGAGTTCTGAGATTGATTTTTCTTCCATACTGCCAGCAGACTAAATTCCTTGAGCTAGCTACGAGCATTCTTTGACCCATCTTTCTAAATATCGTTTTGACATATGTTTTTCTTTTCAAAGACAGTGGTCATTGAGTTAGTAGTCTACCTGTATTGGATTTTATTCGCATGTTTATTACACTATAGGGAAACAAAATAAAGGGGAGGTTAGGGTATCCATAAACCAGTTTAACCCTACCACTTGCTTTTGCTAGTGCCGGTACCAAGTTCCTATCGTTATTAATGTTTGTCACTTGTTTTTATCATTGTTTTTCTGGTGCAGTTCGCTAATAAGTTGTGGCATGTGATTGTAGATCCCGGCCGTTGTAGGTGTTTACTGTTATCCTGTTTTTTTTTGTAATTGTCGACTATAATATTTTTCATTAAACAAATAGAGCACACTTTCACTCAATCACGAGGATAAATAGTTTTGAAATCATAAATGTTCTTATTCATTATTTCTAATCAATGATTACATCATTTTTTTGACAATTGATTACAAAAAACAACAACATTGAATAAATTGGCAAAAGGGAGTAGTTCAGTAAATGTAAATAGTTGTTTATTTAGAAAATAATCTGTGTCATTTTAAAGCAGAAAAGGAAACAGAAGAATATATGTTGGTTCAAAAAATATTTGAAAATATCACCATAGACTTTGTGTGTAAGTTTTCAAAAGCATAATATAAACATATTTGATTTGTTTATCACATTTACATTATAGACTTCAGAAATAGACTGAGTCAAATACGAATTACCAGCACTAAGATTGTCAAACAAAAACTTCTAGTTTTACGCAGCATCTGGTTAACCATGATTTACATAATGCATAATGTTTACACAACATTTTACCTTAACTACACTATCTATTTATACACTATTACAATCCAACCCATTTCATTTTTTGTTGAGTCTTTTACTTTAAAGGGAGTTTAAAGGTAAAAAAAAATTACCAATTCGACTGATAACAACCATCAGCATTTTAAAACTTTTTGAGAAAAATGCATTTAAAGTTTGGATATATACCCTAAAGGACATGATGTATAGAGCCTTATTTCTTTCATGTTGAATACTATCTTAGGTTCAGATTTTTCTTTTTATATAATAACTTATCTTAAATCTCTCTTCAGTTGTGATATATTTGGATTTTTTTAAGCCCTTCTGCTTGTTTCAAAATTAAAAAAGGAAGAATAATAAAAGGCCTCATAAACATGAAATATGATGTAAACTTCTTCTTAAGTTAGTAGATTTAGTATGGAGTATTTAGTTTCCCATACGGATGGATGGGTGTTGGGGGTCTAAACCTATGCTTTTTGGTACAGACATACGGTTGAGATTTTCAAAACACCCCCATTCATATTTTCAGTATTCCCATTCACATATTTCCGACTCAATCAAATATTATGAACTATTTATTTATTATTGTTGCCTGTGCAAATAGTGTGTAATGGACACGGTCATGACTGTTATTGTAATATTACTTTTATTTGATTAAACATGCGTTACAAATTATCTACCCATTGATATAACAGAATGATAAAAATGGCACCCCATTGATATATTTCACTTGTAAAACAAGTGACCCATTCCAGCAATTCGTCTGTGTAGGTGTGGTCATCATATTGGAGATAAAATTATAACAAGATACCGAGCGGAAGATACCGTATGTTTTATTGAATAACTTTGAAACAATAGAATATTCCGTTCGTTCAAAATACTAGCTTTGAAAATTGGGTGACTGCTGTGTGAAAAACTTTCTATCTTTGCGAAGAAAGCAAATAAATCAATAAAATAGCAAATAAAAATCAAAGAAGAAAAATCCACAAGCATTACAAATGAATAAGTCAATAACTAAATGAAAACAACAAAGAAAAAAAAAAAGAAAAAGAAAAAAACTCAAAGACAAAAACAGAAATAAAAAAGAAACCATACATACCCCCCCCCCCNCAAAAAAAAAAAAAACAAACAAAAAACAAAAAACAAAAAACAAAAAACAAAAACAAAAAAAAATAAAATAATAAAAAAAAATAAAAAAAAATGCATAATAACAAACGTTTTTGTGCAGAAGCCGATTGCAATGTCTTTCACCAAGTTTTATCTCCATTAAGCGATTTGAGTTTTTTTGTCTGTTGTCATTAAACATTACTTATCGAGTCTTTCATTTTGTTGCTTGTTTGTGTTTGTCTATATGTTGTAGTTGTCCACTAGCTTAAGACACCCATGCTTTTGTCGGGCAAAGAATGACAGTGATTGTAAGAACACTTTGCCAGTTTAATTGATGTTTGTTGACAATCTCGCACCCATGACCAAGAAAGACATGGATGTAGCGTTGCTCGACAATTAGCAAAGAATTCCGCTTAAACCGGTGCTAGGGGCCGTCTTGAACTTACTATGAGGTATGAGCAAAGATCATTGTTGAAGGCCTCATGGTGACTTCAAGATGAAGAACAACAATAAAAGCGTTGTTCCTTTGCTTGTTTTTTACCATGTATTTGTAGAGACTTTGTCTCATGTGCATTTACTCCATATCCTTTTATTCACCATGTAAAGACTTTTTCCTCTTTAAAATATAACAAACGTTTTAAATATGTACACTTTGTTTCTTGGGACCTTAACCTTTGATTTGACTCCATTTCAATGTACCGGACAATTTCTTTCTGTAAGGTTGCTTTGTGTAATCGTTTTTGTGATTTCCAAAACCCAAAAAGTGGACCCTGAAAAAGGGGGTTGAGCCATAAATCCGAGACCGATGTTCGAACTATATCTTACACAATGTACTAAACATAGACCTTGAGGAAATTGCCATTTATCATCTGTCTCTCAACATTCAATATTTTCACTATAAATACTATATTCTAGCTTTGACCGTGATGACTTTTGACCTTCAGTCTTGGTTTGATTGTTTGATATATACTTTTACAGTATAATTTGTAAAGGTTTAAATGTTGTATGTAAAAAAAGACTTACATACGTCAAGGAAAAACTCTTCGGTAAGTCACCGGGTAGGTTTGGACCAGGTCAACAAAGTAGGCCTTCTCATTCTTAACGTTTCTGCAATTATACTTTTTAGCAATTTATTGACCATTTACCTTGATTTCATTTCAATGTTCAAATCTTGCCATCATCTAAAATGCAAGTCCAAGGTACTAGTATTTGCGACGAACGATTTTCGTGGAAAAGTTACGCAAACTCACAAAATTTTTAAAGCATATAACTAAAAAATGCCACACTTCACGGTTCTGCTCTATGTAACTTAATATACCATGAAAAAGGAACATTTTTCCTGTTACACTTCATCAGCACGGGTAGTTCTGGGGGAGACAATTTCGTCACTAAAATAGGTTGGCTAAACAAGATGAGTGACCTCGACATGTATACAATACCATACATTATAAACAAAAGAAGTGGCCGGTAGTGAATCTCGGATGCCACTTTTTCCACACGAGCACACAGGCGAAAATCGAGGGGGCGTTTTTTTTAGGTTTTGACCTTAGCATGAGTTTGGAAAAAGATGTCTTGTAGTTGCTTCGTTGGTTTGAAATGTAGTGTAACTTATTTGTACCACTATAGAAATTTTAATGAGTAAATGCAAATGAGACCCCTAGATGCTTTGTTTTGGGACGTTTTAACCTAGAGAAGGGAGGTTGTCACCTTAACATACCACTATTTCCTTTCTTTTTCATATTAAAACAGTTAATATCTTTTAAATACTTGTACCATGATATTATTAAAAGGAACAACATATCCTACATTAATTCTGCTTTTTCATGCCAGTAGTTGGCAACGGAGATTCCTCTATACTACCCTCATTTCTGATGACTGCTATATTTGGGAAAAAAAACAAAGGACGTGAAGGATTTCCAGAAAAGTAAGCTATACAATTGACACCTTGTTTTATCTTTTCTGTATGTCTAATACATTCAATATATAACATTTTTTCCAACTCGAAAGATTGTCTGTGACATACCAAATGGCTAGCGTTCTTCAACATAAAAATATAATTCAAAAACAATGAATTAATGCCTCAAGTTTGTACTTTTTTGCATCCTTTAGGTACTGATAAGAACGTGATTATTTAGTAAACATATTATTATTCATATTCATATTCACTTTGTTCGTGTATCTTGTGACCTTCAGTAATGATTCTTATGAAGTTTAAGTAAGTCATACTCTATATAATGTCTGTTTTCTATTCACTAATCTTGAGCAGCCACCGATTTCCGTACTCTAAGCATTATAATGTTGTTAATTGCCTTCGCCAGTTTGAAACTATTTCATTTATAGGATTTTCTCAAAAAACTAAAAATGTGTATTGATGATCATGTTCATCTGGTTTGTATCTGGCAACTATATAAAGACAAGCAACTCAACTGACCTAATTAACCACGGGTGGATATGGAGTAAATGCATATGAAGTGAAGTATATACAAAGACATGATTTAACAAAGAACTGGAACAATACATTTATTGTTGTTCTTCATTTTGAAGTCACTATAAGGTTTCAACAATGAGGTATGCTCATAACGCACAGTAAATTCAAGACGGCCCTTGGCACCGGTTTGAGCGGAATTTATGGCTACATTTCGAGCAACGCCATATCCAGGTGTCCCTTTCGTCGTAGATCCGGGGTTATTGACATCCATAAAATGTCTTACTTTAACACTTTCTTTTGTAACCAGTTCAAATAGCAACGACAATGCCTTTCAGTATATGACGAATATACTGAATGGAGCATAGATTCATCTTTATTTNACAAAAAAAAAAAAAAAAAAAAAAAAAAAAAAAATAGGTCACTGACATGTATCTATAGTCAGTGTCTACAACCATAATAAAAAATGCGCTGGAATCATTAGAATCTCTGCCATAGACTTCTCTAATGTTGAAGATGTAAGTCTAATTTAGGATAATATTGATGATGTTTAAGGTACAGTCAAGTGTTAAAAGTATTGGGAACACACACTTTTTACTGTGTTTTTTTTTTTTGTAAACAGACTATCTTCAACCCATTTCTTGATGGGTTTCAATGGAATGTTTCTTGAAAGATGACAAATGAAATTTTTATAGATCTTTATTGGGCATAATCTAACTTAGTAAATTTGTGTTTTATAATGATGTTATCACAAATGAAACATTTTTTATCTCATTTTGGTTGAGATTTCAGTGAAAATATTTAAGCATTCCTATTTTGTAATTAAACAACAGAAAATGCAGAGCTCGAAGAAAAAATGCATGACATTATAGAAAAGATAATTCTGCAAAAATAAAGAAAATCTACAAAAAAAAAAAAAAAAAAAAAAAAAAAAAAAAAAAAAAAAACATCATAGAAAAATCAGCCGCTTAATGTCATTTACAAGAGTTATGAGTTTATATTAAATGCACTGTAAAAAGTTTTCTCCCAATACTTTTGACCTAGGAATGTCGATTAACAATGTTGTCTTCAGCAATTTAACCGGGAATTATAAATATATAGAGTCAGATATCGGAAAGGATTTATTTTCGGGCTTAACAGCGTTTCCTATGTTACGTCATTATTAACTTGTATTTGTGAAATGTCATATTTTGTCCACTTTGCTGCAGATTAGCTACTTTTTGCGTCATGTTTAATCCGGAAACATTGCAAAATTTCTCCTAAAAAAATAGATTGAATATACATTTTCTAGCTTCAACGTTTTGGACATATCAGAACGATCAATTTAAGAGGGAACTCCAAATTCACATGTAAAAAACGTATATTAATATAAAGTTAAAAATTCCTTTTCCATTATTAATCGTTCATGAAAAAATGTCAGAAATAAGAAAAACTTCATCTCAATTCCTGAAAAAAAATAAGCACTTTGGCCCATACTTTCTGTATTAGATTTGAAGATGTCAGGATGGGTCTTGATTTGTGCAATTGCATAAAAAAATATATATAATGGACATGCATATTAGTGTCTACCTTATAAAGTATTTATGAAATTACGTACATGCATAATTAGTGTTAAGTGTTAAATCTCTACCGATGACCATACAGTTAAAAGTCTAGACATTAACTTAATATGCTTTTCTCAATCTTTACAGGTAAAATATGTCAAGGTAACATTATGTGTTTCCTTATGTTATTACAACGGTATGTAGAAGGATGGATAATTTATCTTGATATGTAATGGCAATCCCATGAAAGTTCAAGGACAAATAAAGTGAC
Source organism: Modiolus philippinarum (assembly GCA_002080025.1). NCBI lineage: Eukaryota > Metazoa > Mollusca > Bivalvia > Mytilida > Modiolidae > Modiolus > Modiolus philippinarum. The sequence continues at coordinate 194,970 of MJUU01041946.1, read as the reverse complement.
GTTTATTTTGATTTATTCATTAAATATAGTAGTCTTAGTAACTTTACAGTTGGTGTGTTTGTCATTCAAGCAAAGGAATCAGGTGAATTTAGAAAGAAGCACAAAGAAAACCCATGACGATAGTAATTATCAGAGTTTTTTTAACCCGTTGCCACTTAATGTTATGTTTGTTGACAATCAGGTACCCATAAGTAAAAACAGATGTGAATGCAGCAAAGCATTCCGCTTAAGCATGTTCTATTGCCCTCTAGAAATTGCTAGGAGGTATGAGCGAAACCCGTTTTTTGAAAGCCTGATGGTGGCTTAAAGTTGAAAAAACGAATAGTAAAAGCTTTGTTTTATTGATTGATTTCATGGTATATATGAGAGGATTTCAATTCATGTGCATTTACTCCACATGCTTTTATTGTTAATTAAATTCTACATTGCATAATATTTAGTATACAACTGCATTAAACAAACATTTTTGTGAATGGTAATTCACCTTTTCTTTATAATTTTTAAAGAAACTAAATTACAGTAACTGCGGCATTTTACTTACTGAGACCACTATCTATGGATTCCCAAATGTTTCAATTTGATCTGCACCGTAAAGACATAAGTTGTCGAAATGGCCCAGTACTTTTATATTTCTTATATTTGATACTAAACACACTAGAATGAAAATAAATTTGACTCAAAAGGAATAGAGAATGGGCAAAAATCTGATGCATAATTTTGTATACATTGGCGTGTTCATTGAAAAATCGCGCTTCCCAAAATTAATTGAAAAATATTGAAAAAGAATTTATACAATGTAAAAAACTAAAACAACCTCAGGAATATGTAACAAAGGCAGTAGAATACCGTAGGAATAAAAGATTACTTGTTCAGAAAACTAACTGTTTATCAGCCGATACCAATCCGTTTCGTCCTGGCACTCGATCTAGTACTTTTATTAGTACTTTTTTCGAACCTTCAATGGAAGACGTTAGTTTCATGTGTGGAAAGAAATGATCAAGAAACAATTATGCAAAGTGACTACGTAAGGGTTCTTCTATAGAGCCGCTACATATAATATCTGAAATGGGGGTAGATGGGAAAATTGTGTGCGGCTTGTGTTATGATTGGCCTTAAATTTCAACCCAGAAGGATACAAAATTGAAACCAGTAGAAAGAAATTTTTATTTTGCTGCACTAAAATTTATGTTTTATCTCGTGAAGAAAAAAACGCCTTTATTTTTATGTAATGACTTTGGCTAGAAGTGCTTAGTCATCGTGTTGATGTCCAATAAACAGATCATTTGAACATTATCATGTTAAGATTGCATCGATAAAAAAATGTGCTTGTTGACTATAATATTTTCACTTGACAACTAGAAGACACTTGCCCTCAATGAGGGGGATAAATAGTTTTGAAATGATCAATGTTATTATTTATTATTTTTAACCAAATCCTTACATCATTTTTTTTAACAATTGGCTATTACACAACAATATCGAATGTATTGGCAACAGGTAGTAGTTTCGGAAAAAGTGTATGTCGTTTAAAATAATAAAAGGCAACAAAAGGATATATGTTTGTAAAAAACAAAACAAAAAATAATAATATCACCATAGACATAGTGTAAGGGTTTTTAAAAACATAATTACGTAATTTAAGCCAAAATCATAATAAGTAAGGGGGTAATAACAAAATTAAAGAACGCAGTTGTCAAGAGCCGAAGTCTACGAGACAAAAGACAAATCAGTTGCCTTGGTACATGTATTTAAGAAGAAATGGTGGATTCAACCGGTTTAATGACATGTCAAACCTCCCCTTTCATAGTTTCTGGTAGCAACTCAACAGCACTCGCTATTGAACGGTTGCAGCAGTTCAAAGGAATGATCATCCCAGTACTAAGTAAAAAAAGAATCTTGAATCAGAGTTCGGACCGAAACTTCATATTTTTCCACAACGGGCTGATATCTATACTGAACATCAGAAGAAATGCACCAAATTGTAATGGTTCTCAGCTACTGTAATATTAATACTTTTTTAATTCCTTATGTATTTTTATTAAATTTTTAAAGGTCTAAAGCAAACAAGCCATTTTTTTCCAAAAAAAATTTCATTATGAAGCAGCAGCAACATTTTGTATTGAAAGTGTACGAAAACGGCCTTTGTTGTAAAGTTTATTGTCCAGAGTTACCAAAGTAGTTATTTCTTACAGTTAGGAGCACCGAGAGTTTATTTTTCATTGTTTTGCGTCATTTTTGCATTTTTGGGGGAAAAAGTGATTTTTTGAGAAATCAAAAATGAGATATCAAAATTCTTTCATTTTTTTCAGAATTTTGTAAGAATGATAACAGCAATAACGTGTAAAAATTTCAACATGTTCTGACAAGTATTTGAAGAGATATTAGCTTTTGAATTTTAAGATACAAAGAAATACACCTTGGTGGTGCGTTTCTTTTGATGTTCAGTATATTTAAGAACATTTTTAATGATCGTATGAGACGGATTTTTTAAGCCTTGATTAATAAGGAGGTCACGGAGATAACTACATCTAAAGAGCAAGTATGTATAATTAATGCTAGCTCACACGCAACGAGTCAACTGTGAAATATATTAATTATCTATTAAATTACATGTAGCACCATTTTGCTTTCTATGAAAATATCTATCCGATTTTCAAAAACCTAAACTTTGGAAATATTTTCTCATTTTCAAGCAAAAACGATCTTGATTTAAAAAGTATTAAGAAACTTTTATACCAGTTTAAGATATTGTTTTTTATTTCTTCACAGGGTATTAGAAAATTAATTGTTAGACACCCAAATAGGGAAAAGAAGGGAAACGGGGAATGTGTCAAAGATACAACGACCCAAAGGGGAGGAATAACGACTCAAAGCCACCGTAAGATCTTCAATGAATGGTGTGGAAACCCAACACCCAAAGGCAAGTCGGAGTTGGCCCCTAAATAAAGAGCAATCAAGTTCAGCGAAATAAACACCATCTTAGACACCCAAATACCAATATAACTTTCAATGTACCAACGGTAAAAGACATGCATATTTAAAACAAAATTAGTCATGTAATACGTACCTTATCAACAACTAATTATGTACACAATTATGTCCAATTATTTGACTGAAAATTTGTTAAATTTTGGTGATTCTTGGGACATATAGGTTAACAATTCATCTGTGTTTTTTGTGATCTACATCATACATGTAATACCAAGTTCGAGGACATATGGATATATTTTGCTCAAAGCAAATCAGTCGCAAAACACAGTGTGAAGGAAGCATGTAAAAGTAGACAGATAACTAAATACCAAAGTTACAGTGAATTTAATTTCTTATGTCTCTTCAGTGCAGATAACCTTTAAACGTTTGGAAGACCATAAAATCAAAGTTGTTTAAAAACTGATGGAGAACAAAATAACCAATATGATCTGAATATGAAGTCAAAATCAGCTAAGGACTGAGCTTTGCATGAGGGAGATATTTCTTAGTTTTCAACAAAATTTACAAAAATTTAGATATTGTAAGGTTTCAAATAAAATCGGCTTTCGGGTCAGCACCGAGGAACTGACTACTAGGCTGGTGAATACCCTCATGGACTAACAGTCAAACAGCAGTGGCATCGACCCAGTGGTAATAGATAACTGAATACCGAAGTTATACAGTGATTTAATTTCTCCATATGCGCATTTCGACAACTTATGTCTCTTCAGTGCAGACGAACGGAGTTGTCAAATCACAAAGGTATGATACCGCAATGGAGTACAAAGAACACACATATACATTTGAAGCCACCTTTTAGATACATTGAATTGATTAGTTGCTATCACACTGGTGAACCGACACATATTTTAATTCTAAATTCACATTCACAAGAAAATAGTATACAAGATGATTAAATACAATTAATTAAAGAGACCCGAAAACAAGTAAAAAAAAACTAAAATAAATTCGTTTCCCTTGAGGACAAACAGTTTGTCGGTTGGCAATGTACTATGGTAGTATGGATGAACAAAGAACAGCCATTGAACATTGTTAGCTTTTACATGTTAAGATAAAATCCAAAATGATACATGCAAAGATATTAAGCTATGTATCTTTCAATTACACATAAAATACAGACAAGATCATGAATACAAGGATCCAAAATTTGAGACTTAATATACAAATGACTTCAAGAAAAAGAACAACAATAAAAGCGTTTTTCAATTTATTGGTTTCAGTTAGTATCTGAGGTGACTTTGTCTCATGTACATTTACTCCTTATCCTTCTATTGGCAATCTAGAGCAAATGAACAGAAACTGGACAAAATTTGTGAATGATACCCATTTAGAGATAGGAAAATTCTTGAAATAGGTTCAGTTGAATACAGTAATGACCTGAGTGAAGATGTCCTTTTTCAGCCCAGTTCCTGTGAATTTTTGTGTGTGAAAAAAAAAAAAAAACGAATGTGTTAGTTATGAACACGATATAAAGTCAATATAAGAGTCGGGTACCAATATACAACATGTCGAAAAATCTGTTTTATTGTTGTAGATCAACAATCTTTCTTAGATAGTTATCAATGACTAACAAATACCGAACTAACTGTGAATTTAATTCTGCATAGGCACATTTTGACAACTTATGTCTCTTAAGTGCACATCGAATAAAACATATTTGGATATCCATAAAGCAATATACGTTGCACAATCTGTTATTAAAAGACATAATAAGGCTAAAATTTGAAAAAGCCTGCTGCGCAGAAGGTGCCTTTATCCGTAGATAACCAATGTTGGGTTTGCATGTCTTTAAAATTGGAATAATGTACTCTCAGTGCTTATAAATAATTACGTTTCATTTTACATTCTTTCACTTTTTTCTTTTTTTTTCAGATAGCAAAGAGGATTTTTTTCTTCAAGCATGCGAAAAAAATAAGATATCTCATAACAAAGAACATTGGTCTTGACATATCTAATATTTTTTGTTTATGTTTGTTTAACCATTCCAGTTAGGATTAGATATCAAAAAAAGAACAATATTAATCTTTTGTTGTACTCAGTAAGTGTTAGTTGAATATATCCTTTTGTTTTATTTAGTAAGTGTAAGTTGAATCTAACCTTTTGTTCTATTTAGTAAGTGCAAGTGTTAGAAGAATCTCTAAAATGAAATGATTTGAATCTCTAAATATATTGTCTTGCATTTTACTAAATATTGTGGAGATTTAAAGTCCCGGTAATCTTAGACATCTGTAAATGAAGATATATTTTATGAAAAGTTTTATATATGCTTTTTTCCAAGGTAGTCAAATGGGTGCATTAATTTATATTTTGATTGTAAGACATAAATTGCTTTTCATGAGACTCAGAGCATTTTGCATAAAATAATATGTAAATACTTGTGTCAGAATTACATGTGATGACATCAATAAAATATCATTTACCCCTCTCCCATGTATTGATTTTTTTTAACAAACTTGTATTTTTCAACAGGATATAACTCAATTAAAATTTAAGATACAAGATTTGAGAAAGTCAATTCCTGGAAACTTCACACAGGCACAAATATATGGTTACAAGCAAATTCACAACAACCTTTCTAATTTAGAATTTACTGCGTAGAGTGTTTTAATAATATTAATTTGAAAAGGCGGTGACTCATTCTCGTAGTAATTGACATAAATTGATATATTAATCTTTTTACATTATGCAGTTGCATATACTGGCGTGAAAAGATAATTGTAGAATTCTTAGAAAAGACAAGAACATCAAAATCAATTTATAAGCTTTTAATCAAGCTGGAGTTAAGGCTTTTGAAGATTCTTGACAGATATTTTCAAAACAAATATTGGTTGAAATTCTTATAAAATGCCAGGAAAATGTGATAGTATCACAGTAACTTCGGTATTTAGTTAGTTATTGAAACAATAATAAATATATTTCTGCTTGTTGCCTTATTTATAGGATTATGTTTTCTATTGAAAAAACATACAATATTCAACATGCATGAATTAATAAACAAAATCAAAATTTTAATTTAAAAATCAATTTAATCACATAACATACTTCAGATATATGCAACGTAAGACTTTTTAAACGTTAGTCGAATGTTTTGTTTAATAATTTTCACTAATTCTTGTATTAGAAACTATGAAAATCTGAAAATGTTTTGGATAATTGGAGTATTGTAACACCTTTATATCAAAACACATCCTCTATGTTTGTATAGGTATTATAAACAAATCAACATTAAGAAAGTCATTTCAGACGAGAAAAGTGGACCGGTATTTAACGCTTGAACTGGTATTCTTTATTTATAATTTTGAAAGCTTTTTCTGCAAATAACTTGAACGTATCAGTTTACCTTTTTGATATAAACAAGTGTCGTCACGAGATAATAACTTACATTTAAATATGATGGTATGAATAAGTCAAAATATCTTTGTCATAAATACGAATAATGACGTCAATGAAATATCAATTTACCCTCTACGTTGAATGTGGTTGAATCAAGTTTTAAAAAGCACTTAACTTCTGAATGTGAAAAATCAAAATAAAAGTAAAATACTGCGTAGATATTTTCAATGACATTTTCTAAAATNTTAAAAAACAAAACAAAACAAAAAACAAAAAAAAACAAAAAACAAAAAACAAAAAACAAAAACAAAAAACAAAAAACAAAAAGACAATAAAACAAAAAAAAAAAACAAAAAAAAAAAAAAAAAAAAAAAAAAAAAAAACAAATGAAGACTGAAATCATAAAAATACATGTGTGCTGGTTAATGTTTTTAGCATTTGTATATAAAAACAAAATTAGTTAAAACACACAGTGCGAGTTCAAGAGGCACCAAATACCTAAAATTGAAGAACCTGTCTTTTAAATTTGCCTTTTTGCACCTGGTATTTCAAATTACTTTTTTCCAGGTAATGAAATAACATGGACTTGTAGCATTTTTGACATCTTGTTATTCAACGGGTCGTAAAGTAGTCATACAATGTGAAATCAATAACATTTTTATCACAATTTTAAAAATGTTGTGTCTCTGTTTTTTTTTTCTTTTTTGTTTCTGATGTTGCCATTGTCCTTTGATTGTTCGTTTATGATTGACGGTTCGGTTCTCACTTAATTTTGTAGGTTTCTCCATTGAAATGAAAAATTCACTTAAGAAATTAACACATTTTAACTCTACAATTGTTTAATTTAATATTTACTATTCAAATGTGTCAATATTTTGTTAAAGACAGTATATCTTTTCAAGATGCTAGCTGTAGTCCTGTACCATAATCTACCTAAAATTACCCCTCCCCTGTGGTTTTGCCTGTTTATTGGTCATTTAACATGATTAATGTTACTCAACAGAAATATAATATCACAGTCTACTTGATTCGACCTTTGATAAATAAATATTTATAAAGTATCGGAAGTGGTAACAGTATAATCGGTCTAGAAAACTTTACATTAAATTATTCATTAATCAATTCACACAGGTATAATATTAAAGATGTCAAGGTTAATATTTTCATTTCCTTAAGAAATAATTATTTTAACTTATGTCCAATTTAAATCGGATATGACCTAATATGGTGTTCATAATATCAAGTTTACATGTTGATATCTTTTTGTTTGAAGATATGTTTCCTTATGAATATTTATATGAGCAAAGCACAGTGACACAGACCCTAAAAACGGAAATCAGACTGAGACTCTATATCAAATTTGTTACATTTCTCCATTTAAAGTTGACGTCTAAGTATTTATAGCTACAATCACGCCATCTGAAATTTATGACTTAGAAGGAATCACATGGTAAGATAAGGTAACGGGCCACTTTTTAGGATAAGGTAGTTGTACTTCACATTGTACATCACATAAACAGAGTATATGTTTAAAGTATGATAAATTTTAAATAATGGAACATGTTGCGATGGAAGAGAGAAACAATGATTTTATACATGTTATAGATACACTAAGTTGTTAACCAAAACGTTCACAATTGGTAAATTTTTCAGCTTTTATGCCTGCCTATTGAAGTAGAAATCGGAAAATATAAAACTAAATGAACCCGCTCTCTCTAGATCTATCCTTACTGAATTACATCCCAAAGTAAAAATCTATGAAATACATTGGCAAGCAACTGCATAAAAAAAAAATAAAGATCAACAAACATTTATTACAGAAAGAGCATGACTGAAGAGAAACGGATAAATCAAGGACAACAATAAAGTATTGATAGCAATCTTGTGGTTCCGCATCTCAAAAATTGACCTATTTATTTATTAAAAAAGTACACATTCAACACAGGTATGAATAAGAGAAAGATTCATTTCATACGATAGAGGATAAAAAAATTACGGCAAATTTGGCATCTGATTTCCACAAAGGTCACAACTCGCTAAGAAAAAAGGATAATTGGATGCGATACAGTGTTGTGTTAATATGGAATCGTGCACTGATATAACTAATTTTGTTCTTGTCGTCAACTCGCGTCTTCAGTATATTATTTCGTTTGTTATGTTTGTTTTTCTAAGTTTATCTCAATGTTTTTGATCGGTTCTAATTAAATACATATCTTTGTCTTTGGCAGCTGACAATCTTTTGTGAAATATGTTTTAGCTATTGAAAACATTGTTTATTAGTATGTAAGCATGGACTTTTAATACTTAATTTCACATTTGGATGAGTGTTTAGTACTTCATCTTCACGATTATAACTTTTATAATACGGCGGTGTCTTTTAAGAAGAAGGAGATCTTTACTCTACCGGTGCACCTGATCTCTCCTATGAATTTTAATTGTATACGTGTTATTTTTTTATATGTGTGCGTGTTAATTTTTATTTCCGTGCCGTGTTGATGTTATGTCTTTGTTTGTTTGTTTTCCGATGTTGTCATTGCCCTTGGATTGTTCGCTTTAGACTGACGGTTCCGTTATCACTCATTTTAAGTATTATTGTTAGGTACGAAATATGCATTTTTGTATTTTGTTGGCCGTGTTATCAAAAGTATCATAAAATTTATGCTTAGACGAAACTTAGGACGAAAACTATGAACATCTTAGGACTGCCTAGTAACTCTTGGGCGTATACCAAAGCTGTCTTAAAGATTTCCTAATGATTTTGGGTCGCCTGCTGTAAGCAGAGTCGACACATAGGGATTACTATCCGTCGTCTTACGTCGTCGTTCTGCGTCGTCGTCGTCCTGCGTCGTCTGTCGGGTTTTGAATCCGCAACTCCTTCAAAACTACTAGTCGGATTCCGACCAAACTTTCAGGATATGTTGTTCACTTGGTGTATTTGTGCACTTGATACTCAGAATTTTGAATTTTACAGATTTAAGAGGTTCAATGAGCCAAATTGCGTCTGCTGTTTTGAATCCGCAACTCCTTCAAAACTGCTAGTCCAATTCCAACCAAGCTTTCAGGATATGTTCTTCTCCTGTAGTAGATGTGCACCTGATACTTAGAATTTTGATTCGACAGATTTTAGAGGCTCACGGAGCCAAAATTGCTCATTTGTGAGTATGTCAGTTTTTGAATCTTCAACTTCTTTAAAACTGCTTGTCCAATTCCAACCAAACTTTCAGGATATTTTTTCACCTGGTGTAGATGTGCACCTGATACTTAAGAATTTTTATGCCCCCGTGAATCGAAGATTCGGGGGCATATAGTTTTTGGTCTGTCTGTCTGTTTGTTTGTCTGTTTGTCTGTTTGTTCACAAAAAACTTTAACATTGGGTATATCTTTTGAATGATAAGTGAGAGGGCTGTCATATTTTTCATGTGTATTCCTTGTGGCAAGACTTTTCAAAGGATATGAAAATTTAGGACCTCGTGACCTTGACCTTGACATGTGGACTTTTTAAAAAAATAATAAACTTTAACATTGGGTATATCTTTTGAATGGTAAGTGATATGGCTTTCATATTTTGCATGTGCATTCCTTGTGGCAAGACCTTTTAATTGGTACCAGAATAGCTGACCTTGTGACCTTGACCTTGGCCTTTGAACAACTGCATAAAAACTTTAACATTGAGCATATCTTTTGAATGATAAGTGATAGAGCTTTCATTGTTTGCTTGTGTATTTCTTGTTTAGAGACCTTTCAGTTGGTACCAGAATATTTGAACTCGTGACCTTGACCTTTGCATGTGACTGTCCGTTAAAATTTCACCAGGAAAATGAAATTAGATTTTGTTTTATTTTATATATATATAGAAATTAAACTCATTTATGATGAAGTGTTTCTTGATATCTATAGAATTTTTTTTTGTAAAAAAGATTTTTTAAATCATTCAGCACATTTTCTTCATTTATTCACTTTCGTTTTACAGATATTTCTATATATTTTATGTATATCAATGATGAGGGATGTTACTAAGATATCTATTATTTCATTTCTTCTCTTCTGTTCCTCCACTTTTGGGGAACCAGTATTGATGATCACTTGTGTAATCAAAGTACTGATAACACTGATAGACAGAACACAATGAGTTGACTATAAATGTTCCAAAAAGGGGACGGGTGAAAATTGTTTTCTTAATATAAAATGCTTGGATAACGATTGGAGGGGTTCATTTGGGTGACTTCTGTGGTTGCATCCAATTGCAATCATCATTTGGTGTGATTAAACTTTTCAGTTGATACCAGAATTTATTTCTACAAATTATTTTGTCAGAAGGACATTCATTGTTCAAAGCTTCTTCCTTACTTCTTTTCGGGGCATAAGTGTTTCACAAAACACATCTTGTTATTTAACATATTTTAGAGGTTCACGGAGCCAAAGTTGCTCATTTGTTATACTGGTTAGTTAATCCTTAACTCCATTATAGCTATAAGTCAGATTCAAAAAATGGCTCTTCTGTAGTAGTCCATGGGCTGGAATAACCCCCCGTGCACCCCCACTTATGATCCCCACCCATATTTTTTAGTCCTTCTATATCCCCTCTTTAAAATTAAACAGGTTAACATGAGCGTAACCTGCACGCAATATAAGAACAGGCCCCATTTTTAGACCCACCGAACGAAATTTTGGAAAATTTCGTTTTTGATCAAAGTTTTCCTTTCAATTGCTTCAAATTACGGATTGGTACCTCTCAATTGGTATAGAATGATAGCCTATAGAATTAGCTTTACAAATATTTCATATTTGTTCCATTTCTATACACAATACGTTATAAAAATTAAAAAACCTTACCCCTACCCCTTCGAAATGTTGACGTAAATTTTAAGATTTTTCTCGAAATTGTGTAAGTTCAATGGTCTTTAGAAACCAGTATGTTGTTCATTTAATAATTCTTGGAACTGTTTTAAGTCTTTTAATGTCCTTCCTTACAAATTAGGCATGTTGACATAATGGCAATATGTTTTGAATGACCAAACTATCACTTTTAAATAGACAAATAATACACATCTTTGAATATTTTCGTTTTCGACAAAGTTTTGTCCCTTTTTTGCCTCATCTTATCAATGAGTGGTTCAAATTGAAGAAAGGATGGAATAAAATGGAAGTACATAATGTTTTCTTTACAACTGGTACACACTATGGCAGTTTTGAGGTATTATAAACTTCCTAGATCCATAAAACTTACCCCTACCCCCAACAAATTTACTCTAAAATAGTCAATTTTTTGTCTATGTTCACTTAAAAATTACCAGAACACGCAAATTGTGTGTTGTATATGACAAGGTTGCATGAATTATATTGTGATTTTGTATTTTAACTGCCATTTGTTGACTTAAACTCAATATCTTGCCCGAAATTTATGAAAAATGGGCAATTTCTACATTTCAGATTTAGCCAAAGTTCACTGTTAAATCTGGAGGATATATCTGCAGATATGCCAATTAATTATTCTTAGGGATATGTAAGTTGTCTCAAAAAATTGCTTAGAAAAACAAGGAGTGTTTAATGTGACTTTGAATACCGAAAATCTTACACCTACCCAAACAAATTTTCCCTAAAATTGTCTATTTTTTTCTCTATTTTCGCATAAAAATAACCAGAACACGCAAAATGTGTGTTGTATATGACAAAATTACATGAATTACTTTATGATTTGCTATCTTAACAGCCATTTGTCGACTTAAACTCAATATTTATCCCAAAATTAATGAAAAATGGGAATTTTCAACATTTCAGATTTATCCAAAGTCCACTGTTAAATCGTTAAATATGTCAAATCCGGAGCATATATATGCAGATTTGCCATCTAATTGATCTAAGCGATTCATTAGTTGTCTTAAAACATTGTTTAGAAAAACAAGGAGTGTTTAATGTGACTCTGTAACTGAAAATATTACCCCTACCCCAACAAATTTTCCATAAAATTGTCAATTTTTTGTCTATGTTCGCATAAAATTAACTCAAACACTCAAAATGTGTGTTCAATATGACAATATTGCATAAATTGCATCACGATATGATATTTTAACAGCCATTTGTTGAATTAAACTCAACATTGTACCCAACATTGAGGAAAAATAAGAATTTTATACATTTCAGATTTGGTCAAAGTTCACTGTTAACGCGTTATATATGGCAAGTCTTGAGGATATATCTGCAGATATGTCAACTAATTGTTCTAAGGGATATATTAGTTGTCTGGAAACAGTGTTTAAAAAAATCATGGAACGGTTGATGTGACTCTGAAAACCGAAAATCGTACCCCTACTCCAACAAATTTTCCCTAAAATGGTCAATTTTATGTCTTTGTTCGCAGAGAAATAACCAGAACACGAATAATGTGTGTTATATATGACAATGTTGTATGAATTATATCATGATTTGGTATTTTAACAGCCATTTGTTGACTTTAACTCAATATTTTGCCCCAAATTGATGAAAAATGGGGATTTTCTGTATTTCAAATTTGTCCAACATTTATTGTTTAGTCGTAATAAATGTCAAACCAGGAGGATATGTCGGAAGATATGCCATTTAATTGTTCTGTGCGATACATTAGTTGTCTTAAAGCATTGTTTAGAAAAGCGAAAAGTGTTTAATTTGACTCTAAATACCTAAAATATTACCCCTACCCCAACAAATTCACCCTTAAGTAGTCATTTTTTTGTCTATATTCGCATGAAAGTTACCAAAACCCACAAAGTATGCATTGAATATAAAAATGTTACATTAATCTTATTATGATTTGTCATTTAAAGTCTCACTTTTCAGATTTAACTCAATATTTGGTACAAAATTGATGAAAAATCGGAATTTTCAGCATTACAGATTTGTCCAAAATTCACTTTTAAATAGTTATATGTGGCAAATCTAGAGGATTCACCTGCAGGTTTGCCAATTCATTGTTCTTGGGGATATATAAGTTATCTTAAAATAATGTGTAGAAAAACAAGGGGTGTTCAATGTAAATTTAAATACCGAAAATTGTACCCCTACCCCAAGAAAATGGTGCTTAAACAGTGCAAAAAATATGTCTGTCTGTACATATATATGAACAAAGCATACTTATATTTTAACTCTCTTTTAAAGAATGCCTTTGATATATCGTAATATGCAATTTTAACGCAGAAAATATGGGTAAAATTTAATATTATTGGGCGATTTTCGTGGAAAATGGGAATTTCAGGATTTCGGAATGTTACAAAATTCAAAGTTTAATTGTTGTATAACTGCCCATAAACCACGGGCATGATCTTATTTGTTATATATGGGAGTCTCTGTGCATTTTTGTGTTTGAAATGTTATATTATTGGACCTTT
>MJUU01041946.1:111492-181160 GCA_002080025.1 Modiolus philippinarum | reverse complement strand
GGGGGGGGGGTAATATGTTTGCAATTAATGAGAGTTTAGTTAGTCTAAAATGTTCAAAAGCATACTTTCTAATAGCTTAGATATAGTGAAACAATATTTTATCAATATTTTTTACGTTAGACACCAAATTCGTCAAGTTTTTACAACTCTAAATCAAACTAGCAATAATTCTGAAAAACGGAAAATTCCCATTTTTCATGAAATTTCGAGCAGAAGGGCAAAAAAGACCCCTTAAAAAGATTGAATCTACTTAAATGGGCTTCTGCATGTCAGCTTTAGTGAAATACACACAATAATTTGCATAAGACATTATCTTTTTATCATTTAGAGCCTGAATATTTTAAATTTTCTCTTAATTTTAAGGGTAAGGGGTGCTAATTTTGACATTTCTGATCCCACCATAAGGCTGACTCTAAATTTTTTTTTCACGTAATTTGTTGCTTGCATATCATAAATCATTACTGCATTGTCAATTATTAGATATATATTCAAATTTATACAATCCAGAAGTAAGAAAGACGAAATTGTAAAAATATCTAAAATTCCGAAAATTTCGATTTTTCAACAATTTTTTTTTTCCAAAAATCAAAATTTTAAGGACTTTCATGGTCTTTTTTTTCAACATTGTATCATAACTGATAAATTAGGCATAAAAACTAGATCAAATGATGAGATTTATTTATCTGAAAGGAATTGAAAGCTTAAAAATCGTCATTTTCGCTATTTTTGGCAGGGGGAGGGGCATATTTTTTGCATCCCCATATCACAAAAATAGCGTACGTAATATGCCCAAATTTGTGTTTATTGTAAAGTATATTTAATAAGCTTCAATTTGATACCAAATTTCAGTACATCTAACTTATCTACATAAAATTATGGAGCTTAAAAGATAAAATTAAGAATAAAACTAAAATACAAGAATTTTGTGTGGTGGACTATAAAAGTGGCCCTATACTGTCTATGCATGCAAGTTATATTCATGTTAACATGTTTTATTTTGAAGAGGGGATATAAAAGGACTGAAAAAAATCGGTCTGGATCATAAGTGGGAGGGGGGGGGGGGTTTGCACGGAAAGTATTTTCAGCCCATGGCCTATAGTGCAGGCGACACAAGTGTTCCATGGAACACCCATCAATTTTTTAAGTTAAGACTGACTTAAGACATCTCAATAGATGTTTTAAGTTTATAAGTAATGAGAATTATTAGTAAGGAGAAGTTCTAGGATTAATATTTGTCATAAGATGGTCTGAGGACATGTTCCAGTTCTTTATTTTTCTGTCCTGCACTATTGTGAAAGAAGAGGACAACGTGATAGAACATATTTTACACCATGGTGAATTGCTAAGAAATGGGGGATTTAAATGGTCAATTTGAGGCACAGAAATCGCTCCTTGTAAATAATTGTGCTTTGAATATCCTTTCGGAGAAAAAAATAGTTCCGATTTACGGAAATGTGAAGAAAATTACGCGATTAAAGTTAATCAGACGCAAATCACCATCGTTTTATACGATTGACACAAATAAAAAAAAAAATAAGTGTCGTTATCTATAAGTTATCACGCCGTCAAGATAATATCAGACGACTTTTAAAAATGTTAAGAGTCACATGTTCAGATCGGAATATATCGTTTGAAGTATGACATTTGACATTTGAGAATTACGTGTGGCCCAACATGGACTTTTTAGATACTGGAATTCTAATTCTAATGAAGAATTAACGATTACAAATTATTGAAATCAAACCTAATCTAAACTGTGCAACAGGATATTTTTTATATTCCAGACCACCTTGTATGACATTTTACATCAAACGACAGATCTGCAGCTGTTTCATTACATATACCATACGTATATTTTCCCCTTATTATCTTTAACTAATTGCATGACCTCGAAATGTTGAATGAAAAGATTGAGTACATGATTCAAGGAGGGTTTTTCTCAGCGGATTGTTTAATATAACCCCTTAATGTAACTTAGAAATAACATGCAGAATATGGTGTACATTTGACGTATCCTGGTAACCGAATGGTAGTTAAATATTTGTAATGCTCCGTTGTTGTTAAGATGCTGGGTAACAGTGTAAATATTTTACGGAAGGATATGGAGTAAATGAACATGAGATCATAACACATATGTTAACTCCAACTGCAATAATTTTAATGAGCTGTATGGCCATTTCGGAAATTAATTCATCATCAGTAGCACTAGAACCCAAACAAAGGAAATCCATAATTTCAAAAAATGTTTAAAATGCATAAAACTAAACGAAATCCGAATAATTAGTAATATCAAATATAGCTAAGGACAAAACTACCATGGAGGGAGTTAATCTTTAGGTTTTAGAATTTCCATAAATTTAGATAATAGAAATTGAACAAAGTGTACACATGAGATATTATCTCATGTACAAGTACACCATATCTTACAAAAATAAAGAGAATACAACTCTACCACGGGGAATTGTTTTACCATCTCCACAGTTCCAAGTTTCGGAAAATATACAAAACACCTGGAACATTGTTTATACGAGTTCCCCACATTTATGTAAAACTCATTTTAAATAATGTCAAATCAAATACTTAAACACATTGAAATTTCTGACAATTTCATTTACAATTTGTTACTCAAATTGGTTTATGATCAATTCAAAAACATGCAGAATCGGGGTATCCATCGGATACGCGGCACAATAACCAAACTGAAAAAAAATCTTATCCTTATTTCAAAGTTTTCTTTCAAGCATATATAAACCAAATCTTAAAACAGGTTAATTTCGCGTCAATTTTTAAATGTCTTATATCTTAACATCTTAACACTAAGATATAATGATAAAAATTTAAATATAAAAATGCAAAACACCATTAATTAAATGCCTGTACTAAATCAGGACCACTGTGGTTGATAGTTATTTGTCGGTGATAAAATATTTTAATTGGTTTGTCTTATAATTAGAGATGACATTTACAAACCTAAGGAGTATCTCCCTCTTGCATAGCTCTGTCCTTAGCTGATTTTGGCTTTCCTATTTAGATCCTGTTGGTAATTTGTTCTCTATCAGCGTTTACACACATTTCGGTTCATGGATTTCCAAGTGTTTTGATTTAATCTGCACTGATGAGACATAAGTTGTCGAAATGCGCATATGCATAATGTAAATTTACAGTGACTTCGGTATTTAGTTATTACAAATCAGTTTCCAAACAGAAATATCACAACCGGATTTTAGATGGGATGAATATGTCACTGTCTTATAATCTGTCTGTTGCAATTGCTGTTGAGTAGCTACCGCCGCATTGAAAGGGATATTTAGCGCGCCAAAAATCCGGTTTACCCACCATTTCTTTTACAATGTCTGTACCAAATCTGCAACACTGTGGTTGACATTTGTTTGTTGGTGCTTTTGTTTTCTGTGTTGTCTTGTATATCACACAGTTAAGTTTTTTTTCTCTGTCAATAATGTTTGTGATACAGATGTTTGCTACAGATTGTTATATTGAAGAGATAAATATATATTTTTCAAACTGTCACCTGGTCTTGTTTGAGAGTTAGAGAAGTAACATGTACAACGGATTTAACTGGTTTTGTCTTAGGGTTAGAAAATTGCATTTACCACTCAGATATTTCATTTTGTTTTATATAATACTAAAATAAACACTTCATTTTGTCAGACCTGTCGATGGCAATTGCTGTTTAGTTGCTATTACACACTAGCGCAATGGAAGGGTAGTTTAAGCGCAACATGAAACCCGTTTAATCGTTCACTTACTTTGAAGTGCCTGAATAAATTCAAAACCGTTGGAGTCGACAATTGTTCCGATGGTTTTATACTTGCTTTGTCTGTTTGCCTCTTGGATTTGGCTCTTGAGAATTATGTTCGGTAATTTTGTTGTTACCCCATTTTATTTCTCAGAGTATTATTTTTAACGGATTAATTTACTCCAACTAGCGGATATGTTTTTGTCTTTTTCCTTTTTTTTTTTGGCAATTGTGTTCTTATTATTATTCAGTATAATTCTGTTTGACATACCGTACTGTATTTTGGTTTCCTATTTAGTGTTGAATGCCTGAATGAATGCTTTTCACGTGGTGACATGAAACTAAATACCGAAGTTCCTATAAATAAGTTTTGCATATGCGCATTGCGACAACCTATGCCTCTTCAGTACAGATAAAATCTAAACATTTGCAAGAACATTAACTCAAAGATGTTTAAAGACTGATAGAGAACAATAACCAATATTGTCTAAATATAAAGCCAAAAATAGCTAAGAACAGAGCTGTGCATAAATGAGAAACTCCGTATTTTGCAACAAAATTAACAAAAATTCAGATATTGCAAGGTTTCAAAAAGAATCGACTTTCGAGTCAGCACCGAAGTACTGACTACTGGGCTAATCAATACCCTCTAACAGTCCACCAGCAGAGATATCGACCCAGTTATAATATAACTAAATACCGAAGTAACTATAAATTAAGTCTCTGCATATACGCATTTCGACAACTTACGTCTCTTCAGTGCAGATAAATGAATTTATGTTAAGAAGTAGCATTTTTTTGGGGGGGGGGGGGGGGGNGGGGTGGGTGATGCTTTTTTTTTTTCTAATTTACCTTTCGAGCTTACATAACATAGCTATGTCTACATAACATATCTCTACCATTCCCGCTTTATAGTTGACGAACAGACCATAAATTAAAACGATTAATTATCGTGTTTAAGGTTTTTGTGACCGACCGAAATTGAAGACAATTATAGTGTCGAAAAGTTTTTAAATCCGATATTTTGTCACGAGTCACAAACCAGTATTTTGAAAGGAATTTTTTAAGTACGTCAAATATTTTTTGTCATTCTTAAACATAATGACGTCAATGAAATACTAATTTTCTCTCGCATTAAACCTGGTTAAATCTGGTTAACACTAGAAGTAGTTGTTATATATTTTCATTTTATGTTTTGAAGACTGTTTAATACTAAAGAGTAATGTCCTTTTGACCAAATAGTCCATGGGTTGATATTGTATCATTATTCAGTATAGTTCTGTTTGACATGTCGTAGTGCATTTTGGTTTCCCATTATTTGTTGAATGTCTTAATGAAGATATTGCGCTTTGCATGTGGTGACATTAATTATAAATTTATGATTAGAAGAAGCGTGTACCATGTATTATAACTGCTTTTTCTTGGGGGTTTGAAAAAGACATTTTCCAATCAGACACCCATAAGATATGGCACATCGTTTTAAGTGTTGGTAAAATAATTATATATTTTTTAAAATGATTTAATTTGGACACTTGCAATAGCAAAACATCAACATTTTGTTATTTTAACTGGGCTGATGCAACTGCTGGTGGACTGTTAGTACCTAAGGGTATACACCTACCCAGTAGACAGTACTTCGGTGCTGGCCCGATAAGCGATTTACTGTTGATGCATTTATTTTCGTGGATTTGCTAAAATTCACACATTCCTGGGTTCCTAAATTCGTGGTTTCAGACTTTCGCCATTGAAAGGTTATGCAAATTTTGTATTTCGTTGGGTTTTTAATTTCGTGGTTAGAGTCAACCACGAAATCCACGAAAATCCACGAAAATTGGCTCCCAACGAATAAAAGTGCATTCACAGTAATTTGAAAACTAAATTTAAGATTTTTTTTTAATTTAAAAATACCGAAATTGCATAAGAGACAGTATATTTCGTTATGCTGTACAATTGTTTCAAGGAGTAACCTCTCATCACCAGCATTAAAATCAAATAAAATGGAAAGTCAAAATCCAAAAATTGTCAAAAAGAAATACTTTAAAACTAAGCAGTATCTCACTCCTGCATAGATTTGTCCTCTGTTCTCTGCCCAAGATTCCATTGGTGATCTGTTCTCTATCTGATTTCACTCATTTGTTTTGTATATGGATATCCAAATGTATTGATTTGATCTCCACTTAAGATATATAAGTTGTCGAAATGCGCATATGCAGAATCTGATTTAATGGTAACCTCAGTACTTTGTTATTTATAAAAGACGAGACATTCTAAATTTGAAAGTCTCGTTTAGTATTGTAGAAGAGTGTAACCCTAGTATAAAAATGTTGGAACCGAACCATCAACCCAAAGCCTATTAAACTTAATAGAATTTTTTGGGGAATGATTTTATATCCAATTTACCTTTCGAAGGTACCTAACATAGCCTAACAATACCTAGATCCCTATCATTCCCGCGTGAAGAAATAGACGAAAACGAATAAATTATCGTGTTTAAGGTTTTTGATACCGAGTTTAATTGAAGACAATTATAGTGTCGGTAAGTTTTTGAATTAGATACTTTGTCAAGAAACAATATTTTCAAGGGATTTTTTTAAGTATGTCTAAAATTTTTTTGTCATTCTTATACATTATGACGTCAATTAAATGTCTATTTTTTTCTCGCATTGTACCTGGCCAAATCTGGTTAAAACTAAAATTAGTTCTGATATATTTTCATTTTATAATTCTAAACCATTTTGTAGAATTTAAAAGTTCTATATTTTTTTACGAAATGATATGGAGTAAATGAACAGTTAGAACACGGTCCGGGCAATTTGAATTGTGTGCTTTATCGTGAAGGCCACACTTATTGCCTTCCATGGTCTTAAACGTGGAGGAATTCTGGTCTGATAATGCACAACAGCATGTAGAACGTGCTACTGTTGACTTTTCACACCAATAGAATGTGAATACGATTTGTTAGCCGTCTCGTTAATTAAACCAAAATGTTCAAGCAAGCATCATACAATAGACAGGCAGAAAATTAAAATAAAGACAAAAAAAGCAACAAACGAAACAAAAAAAGACAAAAACAAAAAAAACCAAAGAATTATAACAAGAATTTTTAGTCAAAAACTCCATTTCCTAAATCGCAACATGGTAATAGACGTTTTCTGGACAAAGAATTAAAACTACATAGCATCTTCAATTAAGAACTCTGTTTCCTAAATTGCAACATTGTAATAGATTTCAACTGTACTTAATGAAACAAAGATTGTCAAAATGGTTATGTACAGAAGCACTTTCCTGTGAAGGTATTTACAGTAAAAACATAATACAATGAAAACAGTATCTTCATCGCGATATATATATATTTTTTTTATAAATCATAACTCGATATTTTAAAAAATGCAAACGTGTATTTGACATAACAACACTGCCGATTACCATGATATCTTTGATTTCTTTTCAACTAACTAAAATGTTCTCAGATGAATGGAAAACTTTATACTACAACATTTAAAATCCACGTTGTATTCCGTTTTACAAACAGAATGAATGAATGAATGTGCGTAGGAAAAAGAAGTATGTAGGTTTGAGAAGTAGTATTTTCATATGAAAGAGAAAACACGACAGGTAAAGTAACTATATATTTTATATATTTTGTACGTAATCGTTTCTTTTACATTTAAGAATGTTCGCAGGTCAATTTTAAATGACTAGAAATTTAGATAAATATAATTTTATGTGCATAGTTGAACAAAAATATAAGGGAAAAATATAAGGCCTCATGGTGACTTCAAGATGAAGAACAACAATAAAAGCGTTGTTCCATATTATTATTACAATGAATTTGTAGAGACTTTGTCTCATTTGGATTTACTCCATATCACTTCATTGTTAAGGGAAAAATTGATAGGTTACTGATGTCGTTCTAGTGATACAAGTGTTTCAAATAATGGAGGGAACTGAACTTCCGTGAATTTGTCATTGGTTCAGCATATTAAGCAATGCCCATACATTACATAATGTGACAAAAATCTTTCATCATGCTCAAAATAATGTTAAAATAAAATTATTGAAAACAACTAGGGGACTCT
Organism: Modiolus philippinarum; assembly: GCA_002080025.1. Classification (NCBI taxonomy): domain Eukaryota; kingdom Metazoa; phylum Mollusca; class Bivalvia; order Mytilida; family Modiolidae; genus Modiolus; species Modiolus philippinarum. The sequence goes on along the minus strand of MJUU01041946.1, from coordinate 173,324 downwards.
GGGTAAAAAACGCTTCTACATGGATAAAACCAGAGAAGTCTGAAAATCTGACAGAAATACCAAAACAATTCGTATTTAAGGTGAACATATAAAGGATTGTGTCACATTATGTAATAAATCTATGAGTCTTGTAAAGTATTTATCGTCAGGGTGTGGACTTTTCATATAAACTCTTAAAAATATCATAAGTCAATTTTACATTAAGGGATATTTCAATTCAAACATGACAACACATAAACATACAGACATGCTTGAAATTTCTTTTAAAATAAATAAAAGTTGTGTTTTGTTAAACAAACTACAATCAACGTCTATAGAATTGTTTGCAGTTAGTAACCATCACAAATGCAATTAAATATTATGAATGAATGAATGTGGGTGGGATAAATAAGTATATAGGTTTTGGTAGCATTATTTGTGTAATCTGTTGTAGTTTAAAGGTATTCACAGCAGGTTTTTTACCTTTAAGTTTTTTCTTTTTAATGATTGCTTGCTGTAGTAATAAATGTTGTTGCCGTGCAATGGAAATAAACAAAAGTAAAATCCTCTCAAAACAAACCTTCTGAAAAATATTCTGATTGTTGTCTCGCTTCTATTCATGAAGTTATTTACAAATTCATGTAGAGTCAAAATTTTTATACATTACAACAGCGGATATCGAATCTTGATATGATTATGTAATTATGTTCAATTTCTAAGTCACTAAAACCTAACTGCCTGATGTCAGAACTGAAAAGGGTGTTATTATCATGGGACAATATTTCTATGAAACCGGGAAATTAAATTTAAAATCAATGCTGATGATTTCTCTTGCATTTTTGGCTGCAAAGGACTAAAAAGAAAAGAAACAAAAATTACCTATTTTTTACATGTTTCATGAAATTCATACAATAAAGAAATTATAGCATTGAAATCACTGGACAAGTTTGTGTTGATAGCATTAAAATATGTCAAATTAATCTTTTTAAATGCAACTTCATTAATATTCCATTTACATAATTGTTGTATGCATTTAAAATTCCCTTCTTAACCTTATTATTTATGTATATGTTGACCTAAAATAATGAGTCTGTATTAAACAATTTGGGGGGATAGTTGGTTAAGAAAAAAACGAAACGTGGTAATTCATTTATGTCTAGGAAAGAATAGTTATATTCAGACATTTATAATATCATACATCTCTCAAGCATTTCCATTATTTTCTTTATGTTACATATTACATTATCCCATTGAAAGAATAATTCAGATAATTAGTTTAAGAAAAGAATGTTTAGGGAAATCGGGACGATCAAATTAGGTAAAGGTCAAATACTAAGGTCGCAAGATAAAACTTTTATCTCACGATACAGAATCAATAAATGTATATTCTACATAACAAAAGAAGCAATACATAGATTTTATCAAGAATGATATTTTATTTTTCCAGCAGAAAAAAAAATGACAAAATGTATTTTTATTTTGCACGTAGAAATTAACATTATACTAAAAAATGTCTCTTACAATTTCTGAACCATCTCTTTTCACAGCCCACCGTTGTCCGAAGTGCAACACGTGCGTTACGGGACGTTGACATATCTCGCGTAATATGCTGCCACGTGATGTATCATTTGATTAACATGTTTGCTTAACATTAAACAATAGTCTTTAGCTTGTTCTTCTTTTCATGTAAAAATGAAATGCGAGGGAAAAAATCAAGATTGTCGATCTGAACGAGCTACGTCATTGTCAGCGTAAATTTTGGAATGAACGGGGCAACAAAATGAGTCACTGTTAGATGGCAAAGTATTAACAACGGCAGTAGAATACCGAAAAACAAGGCAAGCAATGACCACAAAAATCGAAGTCAAAAGACATAAGAGAAAAACCAAGACAAAACAAGGACGTGAGACAGCTACAATACAAGGAATTAAAGGACGCTATCAAGAACTAAGAGCCATTCATAGTGTGAACTCCCATGAACACCCGGAATCATATTAGGTGCTTCGAAAGGGTAAGCGTGTCCTGCCCCGGTAGCGACAACCGTCGCACTGTCGGTGAGGTACATATTGTTTTGAAAGGTCTGTTTGGTAGCGGATTGGTTAAAGTCTTTTTCTAACCCTTGGACAAAACCAATTGAAATCCATAGCACATGTTACTTCTCTGACCCTCAAACAGTACCATGGTAAAATTTTGAAAAAAAATACTTTTGTATACTATGTAGTATTCAAGCAATCACAAGGACAAATCGGAGGCACAAACATCGAAGATCTTACCAAATTATTGTTTTTATTGTTGTCGTAGTAGAGTAGGCCCGTGACATCTTTAACATTCACATAAATATATAAGTGAAATATTGAAAAGTGCCAAAAAAATATGCGATTCAAATTGTTCATTGCCAGATGAAAAAAAATAGCAAAAAAAAAAAAATAAATAAAAATAAAATATTGAATGGATTACACTAGAAACAAAATAAATAATAAAATACATAATAAAGAAAAATGATGATAACTACAATGTGTTATTTTTAATCGACATTTTTTCTTTTCGAATTTAAGAATAGCAAAAGCTAATTTTTAGGAAGTACGGGTACGGTTGTCGGAAACATAGTACGTAAAATGAAAACCTTGACCAATTGTTTATTAAACTTCAGTAAAGAAAATTATAAGCAGAAACATTTTAAAATCCGTGTAAGAATTTTTGATATACAAGACGTGAAAATTTGACGGGAAACGGTTCCTTCTAGAGTTATCCTTGAATTCTTATTTGCTGTTTATGACTTAAAAAATATGAAAATAATTGGAAGTTGAGAAAGGTATGAACATAGTTTATTTTATGCATTCTGAAGTGATCTATGAGATCGGAAATCTGATCCATGTACGTAAGTATTTTACCCTATTTGAATGGATAAAACCCGAGGATATCGAATACATCTAAAAAAATAAGGAGTATCGCTGAGGAGAACATTATCTTGTGTTGTTTTCCTCAGCATGTGTATATTCATAACAAACATACTTGTTTATAAATGCTGAGTTAGCATATTTTGTCATTTGAACTGCATTCTTTTGGTTATATGTGAATGAACAATTTTATCTTAAATCTACTAAAAGAAAAGGGTGAGTAATATGTGACTGGAAGTAAATCTTTAGGTCTACGTCTATTACATAATATTTTATTTCGATCAGGATCATCGGGAGGAGAAGGTCAATTACTGCTTTAGGAGATTTTGTTTCACATTAGTAATAACAATAATTTTGGTTTTTCATATATTTGGAGTCTGAAAATCGGATGTTGCATGTTTGTGTTTTGTGCCCTTTTCTTATAATTAAGGACTGTATCCCCTGAGATATAACATACATTGGAATTTTCAAGTATTTAAGACAAACGGCAAGCTTCAAGGTTAGAAATGTCATATCTCATTCAATGCAGTTTGGAATCGTTAAAATGTATATAAACTTTGAAAAGTGGACCAAAGACAGCGAAGTTGTTATCCATCCATATCAAGAAGAAAAAACTCTCCAGAACGCCAGAACGATTTACCATGTTTGCATTAAGTTGAGATTTGACCTAACTCTGTAATACAGCTCATTAGTTGTTTTTATTATAACGAGTACAATATAAGCATTTCGACAGAAAGATATCATCACAACAAAATATCACTTATTTGAGCTTAAGGCCAAATTAACATCAATGCAAATGTTATTGAAAGTAACAATATTCAAATATGGTCGACCAACGATTTCAAAGGACCAAATAAAGAGAGACTTATCCAAAAGTTCGAATTCAAAAGAATCCTGAAATGACACTCCCATGACTCTTTTAAGGTAGTAGACCTTGGTTAAGGGAGATAACTCTTTAAATCAGCACGGCGTTTGAAACAGTCAGTTTCAATGATGCCTTTAAAGCATTTATGTGAAACAGAATAAAAATCATCTTTGTTACTTAGAAGCTTAGAATATATTTGTGAAAATGATCTAAACAAACATACATATGATTTTTTAGAGTTATATCCCTTAACCTAGGTCTACCTCCTTAAGAATCCAAAAAAGGACAATTTAAAGTTGTAGTCAATATAGTCTCTAATAAATTATCAACCGATTCATACTGTAAATTTCAAAATCTATAGTTTAAAGAAACTTTATCAAAACATCGACTTACAGCATGCAGTAAATTGGATATTTTCCGCTGAATTTATAAACAAAGGTTTTACCCAGTCAGCATGTAAATGTTGGGCCAACGGTGGCCCAACGTATCACGAAACGTTGGCCCAACGTATAAGTGCAAAGTGGGCCAACGTTGGCCCATCATGTTAGTTCAATGTTGGGCCAACGTTGTAAAGGTTTTTGTACTATGTTGGCAGAACGTTGGCCCAATGTTGATAATATGTTGGCATAATGTTGGCCCAACGTTGTAAGTATTTTTTCTACGTTGGCAAAAGGTTGGCAAATTGTTGGTAATATGTTGGTTAAATGTCGGCATAGTATCATTGTCTCTGCCGATTCCCCCCTGTGGTTGATCCGACCTTTGTCGATCCGATTCAATTTCAGTTTGCTCCAGTCTTTCCCTCTGAAAGTATAGTATTGAAGTCAAAATAAAACACTGAATGTCATTTCATTTTCAAAAAATATAATTGTTAGTTCTAAATTTTCTCTGTATATATAAATACTTTATTTTATTTAATTTACTAAAAACACAAAAAGGCAAAAAATAAAAGATGACTTAGAAAGAGATAATGAAAATACTTCTTGGTTTCGTCCTAATTATAATGAAATACATGTTACTAGTATTAGGTTTAATTCATACAGTTATTGTAAATAAAAGCACATGAATAAATAATAAAACTTACAAATATTATAATAAATTCGGACTTTTCTGTCTTCAAATCAAACTGTCAAATAATTATTAGAAATGAAGAAATACTTACATGTCTATCTCCTTCGAATATTCTAAGGTACACCACTTATAGCCAGTTACTATGACAACCGAAAATTTAGATGTGTAAATGCCATATGTTTGACCTCAGGGCAATTAAAACTTCACATTATCAGAGAAAACATGCTGACAGCGAAACAGGATATCCAATTCGTTTTGGTCAATTATCATCAAATATATATTTAATTCCCACTTTTTAAAGTTATTTATTTTTAAATAACTTAAGAATAAATTACATGTACAAATAATAAATTTCTGGAATAATCTGCAATTAGAAAAGCAATTAAAATATTTTGTATTCAATAAATTATATTAATGTCCGAATATTGGCCCAACGTTGGGCCAATGTATCTAGATGGTAGAAATGAAGAAAAAAAATCTATATTGACATATTAATATTAATATTAAAGTACATCTTTTAACTGATATATTAATGCCATATATACCTGAAGAAGAATATATATTGTAACCTTCTTGGCCTACGTTGGTCTAACATTGGGCCAACGCTGGGCCAATGTTGTCTTTAAAATTTAAGTAACAAATATTTTTCTTCATGGACAGTCGAATATACTAACTATGATTTTAAAACAAAATTCGTTCACCTTTTTTTGGACGGGATGTTACAATATGTAAAAATGGCAAGGGGTATTGACAGAATCATTGATTTAACATTGGGCCTACGTTGGCCCAACGTTGGACAAGTGCATGTGTTTAAAAATCAAAATATTTGCAAAATACTATGCTTGCACCTATAACTGATTTATCTAAATTCTATCATTCTCCAAAAATGTTGAAAATATTGATTTAAATATGACAATAAAAATAAATGTCTATGTTGGGCCAATGTTGGCCCAATATTGTCTTGCCAACACTAACGTAATGCCAACATTACTACCAATTGCCAACGTTGGCCCAACGTATGCTTGCTAACTGGGAAAATTGCGACCACCGGAGGGGGGGGTCACTTCAGGTAAAAATTGGTACAGGCCTGCCGCTGGCATTTTGAAAATACCCCCCACCTTTCATATAGTTCCCCTAACAAAATATTGACCCATTCATATAGTAAATTTCAAATCAACCAACCCAAATGTATAGTTAAAATTTGTAACTAGAGTCAGAAAACCATTAATTTCACATTTTTAAACATCAAATAATGATTAATACTTGATTAATTACAGCAACCAGTAGAGATTCTGGCCATTTGTGGTTAGTTTACGACCCATTGATGTACACAATGTCAAAAATTACTACCCATTCATATAGTTGTCAACTGCAAAAAACAGGGCCATTCCAGCGGCACGTCTGTATATACCTCTATATAGGAAGTGACCCCCCCATGTTTGCGACCCATTCATGTGGTTGATAATTAACTGAAACAACAAACCCTCATTGGAAGTGACCCCATTCTTTCTTTCCTTAAATATAGCAGGCGTATGTAGATAAATACATCTGAATATTAATTACTGTTATCTTGTTGCCTGTAAACATATTTATTTTTGTAAACAGTACGTGACGATTTAACAATACATATGTAATCAGAATAAAGGTGAAGGTAATGATTGATCGTATGAATGAATGACGTAAGAAGCATGACTAAATATACGTGTTTTGCATATCTTTTTATTTCATCTACGAGCTTCGGGAATGAAAGGTATTATATGTAAAATTATAGTTAAGAGTGAAAAATATATATTTTAATTTGTGATTAAAATGAAAAAATTAAATACCAGTAAGAGAAGGGATAATAAATTAGTGAATGATTTTACCGTTCAGAGATTTATTTTCAGATTTGGCTAAAAATAGAAAGAATGTTCAAATCGAGAGGTATATCAACCAAACGTGGATGTGTATATATTGTAGCCGGACATGATTGTTTCGACATAAAAACACGAAAAAAAAAAAAAAAACATATCAGTGACTTTGTTATCAAAGTCTTAAAATTCTTTGGGTCAGTATTTTGATTTTTAGGAGTGTCAAACCACACGTGTGTCACAGTTGGCTTGTCATGTAGAACAGAAAAATCGATTGACAATGAACAGCTAAATTCTCCTATATGAAAGTTATATGCAACCTTTTTACATGTTGTTAAGAGAAACAAAAAGTATATTCCTAATATTAGATTAGATGGGTATCCACACACAATACAGAACGAAGCATAAACACAATTCTAAAAATATTGATATTAAATATTTGATTTTGAATTCGCTAAAAAGACTTTATCTTGAATACTGTACTCTAGATGATTTTTATTACCATGTGAGTCTGAAAATGACGTATATATATATATATATATATATATATATATATATATGTATCAACATGTAAAATAAATATGCTTGTTGTGAAGAAAATCATTAGTTTGCAAATGTAGCAAAAGTCTGTTCCTCTTCACACAAGCAACGGGTGACATTTTCTGTGTTTCTTATAATTTTACATCATTTTTTGATAAAAAAAAAATCAAACAGAACTGGAATGTTTATAATTATGTACCTCTTAAAAAACGGAGTGTGAAACATTAATTTTCTATCTTTCTTATAATTATAAATCGTGTTTTGATATTCACATTTTTCAAACTTAAATTAAAATAAAAAACTTAAAATTGTTTATTATATTTTTTCTTCTGATTTCAGATGATGGCACTACACGCATTGTTGGTTGTACTGTTGTGGTCATCATTGTCTGTTGGAGTAATCGTTCATGATAATGTTTATTGTAAATTTAACAAACATGAATATTACGTCCCCCAAGGAGACATCTGTAAAAAGTGTGATAGATGTCCTCCTGGTTTTGGGAAAGAAGCAATTAAGGTAAGCAATGCATTAGCCACATTGCCTTAAAATTAATTCATTCTTAAAAATAATTAAATTATTAAAGAATAATATTACAAAATAACTAAATTTAGATTACCCATTTCTGAAGAAGGGTTAATTAATGAAAAAATGTAATTGACTTTGTTTAACCATCAGTTCATTGCAATCCCCGTAAAACTGGTTCATTTGTAAATTAAATTATTAAACTATAATATTACAAAATAACTAAATTTTGTGGTTTTCTTAGCAGGATTTTTTAAAATTATTTCTGTTTCGATATGTTTCCCTTAAAGAATTGAAAAAATGGTTTGGAGACAAACCTTAAACCTAGTATTGTTTTCACTAATATCAAAACTGCAGGACATGAATGTTGAGATTGATCCAGTACATGGAGCTTTGGGCTGTAGAAGATGCGTTCATTGTCCAACTGGTTATTACAGCAAATTTAGAACCTTTAAAGAATGCAAAATTTGTAGAAATTGTGCTTTAGAAGGCAAAGCAGAGCTCAGGAAATGTACAGATACCTCAAATACAAAATGTGGTGGAACTCTACCCTCAAGGTAATAATAATTGTTAGCTCTCAGTTTGAATTGTATGAGTCAATGTTTACGGTATCTATCTCTGGGTGCTTAAATTGTTGCCAATTATGTATCCAATTTCTTTTATTATTCAAAATGTCAAAAGTATAGCGAAGCAAAAATGTAGAAAAATATTATAATAAGTTTAAATAAGTTCTTTATAAATACATACATGTTAACGTTTTAGCATTCTCATGCAAAATTACTTAATTTGATATGTTCCCATATATGTTTAAATTTTCTGAGGAATTTTTCTATTTATAGTTTTGTGGTGTACATAGTTCTTGTGTAAATATGATGTTAATTTGAATGTCATTAAGCAAAGGTATGATGGTAAATTAAAGGGCAAACATTTTTACTGCTTCACTGTTTTGTTTCGACGTCACCTAATATTTTTACGCAATATTTAAAAACATCTTTATTTTAATTTCTTTTTAGACAGTCCGATACAAAGAAAGTCCCTTCGCTTAAACCAAAACCAGATTCCAAAAACCCACCGGTTGAAAAATATAAAAGTGAAAAAGGTGAGTATCACAATGAATGAAGGAAAGATAACATGAAACATTTACAATGGCCGAACATTACAATCACATGTCACAATCAACCAGGGAACTCCACAAGAAAAACAATAAAATGACAAAAGAAAAACAAAGATAACGATAGGAACTCGGGATAGCCGGACTTGATACTCAATTCAACAAAATAACAAAAAAAAACTCAATTCGATAACAAATAATGACGTTACTGTAAACTTACAGTAGGGTGCTGACATAACCTCTCAAAAAGTTAACTTGAAGCAGTAATAAAAGCTCCTCTAAGTTAATGTGGAACAGGTATCAAGTCTGCTCTAGAACAGCTATAAGTCTGCTTTAGAATCATGACCACTCTGTGACCAGTCATGGTCATGGCTAGAATCCTAACCGTTCTGGTCAAAGCCAACCTTTTAAAAAGCAAATCTCACTAAAATATACCCATTTGATTCTAGGAGTAAAAAATTAATGTCAAATCAAATCTTAATTTGCAATACACAGTAAACATTTTTTAAAAGTTTCATTAAATTTAACCTAGTGGTCTGGGAGGAGTTGTCCCCTAAAACTGTGTACCCCTATGACGGACGAAATAACGTCGAATATAACGGAATAATGAACGCACGAACGGACATCAGGGTCATTATATACATTCCCGTTAAATCTGGGGAATAATATCAAAACTACATGATATTTTATTTTCCTAAGACTTATTACTTATACCAAGTTTAATTTAAAGTTTCAATGATGTCGCCTGTCATATGTTAACTGACCATTCTATAAATAGATATCGTATAACATTTCATTATGTAATTGATTGCAAACTACAAACAAACGCATGATCACAAACCTCGTTGCAAAAATGTGGTAAAAGCTCACCAGTATACAACTGCTTCCTCCGTTTGATCCCAGAAAAAAATCAAATCAAATTTTCAAATAGATGGTGTACAATGACAAAGCATACTGAACATTCTATGAACGATTCAATTAATTCCTTCAAGTGGTATAGGAGGAGTTGTCCCTGCAAAGTTGCCTATGGCGGGTGAATAATCGGACGGATGAACGAAGGGAAGGATGGACAGACGGAAATTATAATTTATTTATAACGCCCGCTAAACTGGGGGTATAATTAAATTAGTGTTAATAGAATTTTAAGCCTGAAGTTGTTTGACTTGATGTACATTGTAATTTTTTAATGCATTTTTCTTTTCTTATTAAAGTAGCATTGTGCTCTCCAAACTTACTGATTATATATATATATATATATATATATATATATATTAATACATGGAATATTCCATATCTGCAAGGTTATCATCCCGAGACCCCCATGTCATACTGATGTTGGTCGAGGGATAATAACCATGCTCATATCAAAAAAGCCATGTCTTAGATTGTTTGTTAGAAATTTCCAGTTGGGAGTTATAATTCAGGCTGAAATGGCCATATCATCGGCCTGATATTGATTTTCAGAACGAAGCAGTCTGTTGATATGGATTGTTAACTTCTGGCTATATAACATATACAAAACAGAGCATATCTCTACTAAGTATGTAATAAACTATTCTTGTATATTTCAGATTATATGCTTATCATTATAATTGTGGGAATTATCACAGTAATGGCTTTAGTTGTTCTTGTCATGATGTTCATTATCCGGACACGTCGGCCATGTAAGCATAATTTGAGTTTCTCGATAATTTATGTCAGCATAAAGTAAAAGTAAACATATGCTAGTGTAATTAAAAGCAATACGTTCAGGAAACACCAAAAAGATAAAAAAAAATAGCAAGAAAATACAAATCTAGAATTTAAATATCATTTAAAGGACTGATAGAGATTTATTCATTTTGTGATATTAATTTTTAGATTAAAGATCATAAATTTCATTAAGAAAAATGATTTGAAAATGGTTTAAATGCAGTAAATCCTGAGAGTGTCTTCAACAGGTGATATATACAAATAAAGGCAATTGTCTTTTGGAAGTATTTTCTCGATATTTACTGTAACAATTAAAAAAAGATATTTCGCAATATTTTTTGCACTCAAATTATTTATTGAATTGCATTTTAAGATCAAATAAAGACACTATGTTTAATAAACCATGAAAGGATATAGAGAAATTGCACAAGAGACAGAGACAGAAACGCTTTTATTCTTCTTTTTCATCATATAGTCACCATGAGGCCATAGTCTTTTTACTCTCCTCACCTGATTTTGGCTTTTTTATTTAGATACAATTGGTAAAAACTATGAAAGGATATAGAGAAATTGCACAAGAGACAGAGACAAAAACGCTTTTATTCTTCTTTTTCATCATATAGTCACCATGAGGCCATACTCTCCTCACCTGATTTTGGCTTTTTTATTTAGATACAATTGGTAATTTGTTCAACTTTTTCACATATTCCGGTTTTTGGACTTTGAAGTGTTTAAAATGATCGGTACGGAAGAGACATAAGTTGTCAAACTGGCCATATACGTGAACGTAATTCATAAAAGCATCAGCATTTTGTAATTTATTGACATAAAATAATAATGCATGACTGTGAAATAATTTAAAGTGTATTAAATACATTACGTTACTCACAAACAAACAAAAATAAGATTAAAAAAAAATCTTTGTGATTTAATTGGCCAAGTTAACACTTAGCTTTTCTATAATTGTAGAAGCGTTTTTGATAAACGCATAAATGTATTTTTACTTTTTTCTCCTTTTTTAGGTAAGAGTTCGGTTGCAGAAGTTAATGACAGTTTTAGAGGGTAATATGGATATTTAAATTCTACTATAATTTTACAGATCGCTTTTTTCATAACCCTATTATTTCATTAATTTGTAAAGGTTGTCGTATTTCTCACGTTCAGAGGGTCAATAAAAGTTGATTCGGATCTAAAGTACGCGAAAGCTAAAATGAATTTCATTTCACAAATTCTTTAATTGAAACAAAAAGAATACACGTAGGCAAAATCTTTTTGAAAAACATAGCAGAACGCATAGTTTTGTCTAAAGATTTAGCTCAAAATACGACATAAAAAATCAAACTGTATATGAAATAAAAACAAACATTTTTAGTTCAGTCATAACAAAAATATTTGTATTGACAAATAATTTCCCATAATTTTAAAGCAGATACTAGAAATGATCATCTTGTCTTCCCACAACAAATCAAAGCTTAATAGTCTTCTCAACACTGCATTATGTTATCAGGACTTTCCAACTTTTTAACATGCACATGTTGCTGTGTAATTTCAGGAATCTTGTGAATGAAACAAAACCGATTCTTCAGCCAGATAATTATAATACCGCATGTGAAGATCTTGACGTAGATGGTGAGCAGCAATTATACCCTGTCTTCAAACAATGGAAATTAAAAAACGGTATGCTCTTAAAATACCTTATCAATTTTTAAAAATCCGTTGGTACAATCCAAAAATCAATCTGCAAAATCAAAAAGATTATAGTCTGAACTATACGCATTTGCACTTGCAAGAAAACAGAAAGTAAATTGGTATTAAGACAAATGTTAATTTATTCCTATCAAGGTAACAGAAAAAAATTCCCATCAAGGTACCAGAAAAAAAATTCCCATCAAGGTACCAGATAAGAGTTTCTGAACTTTTATCTTTCATCTTAAGTCACAACGACAAATGCAATACTTAGCATTTTTCTTAAAAAAAATGCAGCCTCATTTTATTTAAAGTGATAAAACATAAACTGATTACCAGGAATCAAAACTAACATAATAACTGGTTTAAATTTGATTGCTAGTACACCGAAGATTGTAGTAGTTTGCTTCGGTATTTGATTATGTGAAACAGCGTTATCTGAATTTAAGATGGCTAAATCGGCTTTGGCTAATGCTGTATGGTTAGATGACAGGGAAAGCTTCATAGAGTTTTTCATTTGCATGTAACCAATAAAAATACTTGACATAAAGAAATGGAAGATTAGAAATATCACAGAAATGCCGTTTTCGTTGTGTTTATCTTTAAAATGGTAAAGTGATTATGTCGGCATTTTCCTATGTAAAGATTTCATATTTCGTTGATATATATTCTTTAAATTAATATGCCTTCCAATTCTGGCTGTTTACATTTCGGTACGTATTAACAAAATACTTAAAAAAACACATCTTTTTTATTGCTTATAATGTGTATTTATTCATGTTATTCTTATCATCCTGCTTTTTTTCATCAGTTTCTGAAGTACCTTTGAATAATCAACATATGCTGCACCTAAGGAAACTGTTAGCACCAAACAACACATTTCATAGTCTTGGAATTAGACTGGGCATTCCTGAAAATGAGATAGCCATTATACAAAGTGACAATATCGGAGATATTGCCAACCAGGCGTACCATACTTTGGAAAAATGGCAACGGATGAATGGCGAATTGGCGACGGTGTTGAAAGTTTTAGACTGTTTGATCGAACTTGAAAGATATGATATTGTAGAAAGATTCTGTAAAGAATTTCCATGAAGCGTTATCATTTCATGTTTGTCATAAAAACAAAAGATGATGCAATGTGTTAGCCAAGTCATGAAGAGGTTATGAGTTTGGTTAAACGTTTCGATGATCAGTTGACGACGTTTTTTGTGAACCTCAGTCTAGGATTAGTAGTAAGACCCCTAACATTTGATGAATCTTGACAATGACAAGAATAAGTGGCACCAGGAATATGAAAGTGAAATATCTAAAAACATTATATTGTATTCAATTCAGCTGTGCATTAAAACACTCGACATGTTTTCTTGTTAGTTTCTGTTTAATATTTCCTATGATTCTCTGGAAAGTAAAATATAATACTTTTTTTCGCATAGAACATCAAGATGTTAAATTACAAATGATATATTTGAACTGAGTTAATAAAATGGAAATGCATTTTGTTTGAAACATATTAATTTATAAACAAATTCAAACCAAGAGCACTAAAAAGTGTTAAAAACATCCAGCATCTTTGAGTTTATAGTCTTCCAAGCGTTTAATAGCACTGAAGAGATATAAGTAGTCGAAATGCTCATATGCAGAATTTACATTCACAGTAACTTCGGTGTTAAGTCGTTGAAAAGGTTATAATTCAGATAAGTTAAAAGGTTTGACTATTTTAATTATAATTTCTAATATGTTCCAATAACTTCCAACAAACAGAAGTTTGAATAAAGAAGAAAAAATTGACATAATATGATTTTTACTCGATTACTTTTTCTCATATATTTACAAAGGGTTTGGGAGGATATAGGAATCACCTTGTCTGTACGTCTGTTGTCTTCCACCCGTCCCCTTTCGTGTCTGTAGTACCTAGGATTATCAAACTTTGTAGGCAGATAGATGGCAAGGCCATATCTCGCGTACCAAATTTAGTTCACTGTGACCTTGTCTTTGATCTTTTACCTGAAAGATGGTAAAACTATGCGGATTTAGTGTCCGGAGCAGAACTTTTGTACTATTGCACCTAAGATTATCAAACTTTGTATGTATATGCATCACGGGAAGGCAATGTGTCGCATACCAAATCAAGGTCACTGTAACCTTAATTTTGACTTTGAATTTATGAAAGTACACCATTCACATTTTGGTCCAAAGTGGAACTATTTTACCGTGATAACGAGGATTATCATTTTTATGCAAACGCATCATGGGAAGTTATGTGTCGACTTTCAAATTTAGGTCTCTGGGATCTTTACTTTGACCCTTGACCTTTATGTAACCATTTGCATTTCGTGTCCGGAGCAGATCGTATGCATCGCAGCACTTACGAATATCAAACTTGATTATTATCCTTTCGTAAAATATTTGATATGTAGATGCATCATGGGAAGGCGAAGTGTCTGGTACGAAATCTACGTCACTGTTTCCTTGACTTTGACATTTTTTATAGTAAACCATGTGCATTCTGTGTCCATAAGAACTTGTGTAGCGTGCGACCTAGGATTTTCGAAATTTGCATGTATTTGCATCAAGGGAAAGCAATGCGTCCGTACAAAATCTAGACTACTTTCGACTTAATGGTAGTAAAACCATATGCATTTTGTCCCTAGACCAGAACTTTCAACTGTAGCAACTACGATTTTAAGCTTGTTATGTAGATGCATCATGGGAAATCGATTTGTTGCGTACTAAATTTAGATCGCTATCACCTTAAATCTAATGATAGAAAAACACCATTTGCACATCGTGTTCGGAGCAAAACGTATCAAACATTGGACTTATATGACCTAGGTTTATCAATTGGCTGTGTAGATGCATCATCGGAGGTTGATGTGTGGTGTAGCAAATGTAGGTCACTGTGAACTTGCCATTGAATTTTGACATATATGATAGTAAACCCTTGTTCATTTTTGCGTCCAAAGCTTGGTTAAATCGTCTTTGTGTCCACCCTGTTATATATTTTTACAGGTATTACCCTTTAGGGACCGACCATTTTACTTGAAAGGGGTGGGGGGTATGGCTTTTTTTCTGGACAGAAATTTTTTTTCGAAAACATTTATTTATTGTTTTAACTAGTACAAACAAAATATTTTTTTTTGAAAATAAGCATTATTTTTTTCGGCAGAAAGCCCCGTTCAGAATATTTTTTTTCATCACTTTTGCAGCCAAAATATTTTTTTTTGCACATAAAATCAGCTTCAGAAATTTTTTTTCGAAAAAACCATAGACCCCCCCCCCTTTTCAGGTTAATGGTCGGTCCCTTATATGAAGTAGTTGATAAGACCTGATCGGAATGAAACCTGCAACTTCATTTCTGTCAGGCTTTATTTCTGTTAGATTTTTTTACCAATTCCTATGTGACTGGAAGTGTAAAATTTAGAAATGGCATACCTTTTTTACTTAAACGCAAATCTAGGGGGTTATTAATCTGGCTTTTTCCACAGCTTAAGGTAAGTTTATATAACACAGTGGATAACAGGAATCATCTACAATGGCTAAAATATAAAATAACATGCCATATGGAACTACACAGGAAAAATGCAAACAAGACAAAAGACAAACGTGAACAACGATAGGAACTCGGGACAGCCGGTCTTGGTACCAGCACTAGCAAAAGCCAGAGGAAGGGTTAATCAAATTCATGGGTATCCAAACCTCTGCTATTTTATTACAAGTCTATAGTAATAAAAACAAAATTGTCGAGTTTATTGTATGTGATAAAGTATATCTTATCTTTATTCACAAGTTATGTTTACCAACGTCAAAAGTATATTACATAGGTAAAGTGTGTTACAGGTTATACAGTCGCACGGTGGTTACATGACAAGCTATTACGTAATATATATAAGTCAACTTGTCATGCAAAAACGAAATGGACAGTAACTTCGTTTTTTTTTTTTTTTTGTTAACTATAATATTTCTTCTAAGGGCATAACGGCATTATATAATTAGATTGTGTTTGTTTTGAGACATGGAAAAACACTTTACGAATTACCAGAGATTTTAGCACTGACAAATGTACCAGTAAAGAATGAGGCATAAAAATTTGAAGCTACCCCAATATATTCAACATGTTGTCGGGTTGATGGTATTTATATAGATAAAATCTATACAATTAACTTAAAGTACCGAACTGACTTTAATTGCCTATTTTAGAGAAATAATAAATCAAAAACTCTTGTTGACCTTTTGTTGTCTTGAAAGACAAAATTACTTGGCTTAAGGCTAATAGGATGCAATGTTCATGGGCGTGAAAAATCGACGTAATCAAAATTGTAGCAGTTACCAAATTGTAAGACATATTTACATTTTTAGTCTATTTACTTCCTGGAAGACGTCATTATATTTCAGAATACACCGCCAAATTAGATCAATCCAAAAATAAAATTATTGGTAAATAATAAAAAAACAAAAAAAAAACAAAACATAGAAAACGAATAAGATAAAGAAAAGGAAATATTTATGATTGAAAATTGTACCGTATGATGGTTTCCAACAAATATATATAATTGCAAGTTTAAGCACAAAAATATCCGTAAAGTTTAATTATCTTCATTGGAGGTAAGGGGTGTTGATGTTGAATCCCCTTTTTCTTATCAGATTTTAAATGTTAGTGCAAAATTTATATTAAAATTGCAAAAGAATGGCTAGAAAATCGGAACCCCCTTTTTCAAAGACTGGATCCGCTGGTAATTGCGAATAAATCTCTTCAGTATTTTTTTACATTTTTTCACGAACAATAATAATGTAATATAATATGTCCTATTTTCAAGTTGAATCTTCTAAAAGTAACCTAGAGTAAGTGAGAACCGAACCGTCAGTATAAAAATAAACAATCCAAATACAATGGCAACGTCGGAAAAATAAATAGACAAACACATAAAGTGAGAACGACAGAGAAAAGAAAATGAAGACACGCACATATACAAAAATGGACAACACGGACCCCATAAACAAACATGGATGAGATCAGGTGCACCAGTAGTGTAAGCATCTCCTGCTTCTTTTAAGACACCGCCGCTTTGAACATGTCAACTCCGGTAGTAAAGTCAAATCCGGTAGAGGAAAACAAACTTAAGTGGTAAAGAGAAAGATCTGTTGTCATATGAGAAACAGATATCTCATAGCGGTCCACAAAATCGTGATGGCGACCGTAAAGCTTCTGTAGTGATGACCTCGAGTTATGGGCAACATACCCTCGCTACAGCAGCCTATTTGTAAGCAATTTAGCTCTATCAAGGTAGTCACTGTATTGACCACAGGTCCTTGAGTAGCGAATGAGTTGGGAGATGTAAACTCCGTATGCCGTATAGAACAGCTATATAAAATGTGTCGACTGTTGATATGTGAATAGCGAAAACACCATAAGCAGCAAGTTACCGCTGGTTGTTGAGCTTATTTTCTCAATTTTTGATCCAGTATTTATTGATTAATTCTTTTTCTATAGTAACATTCATAATAAACCGATTAAGATCATATTTTCCGTCTTTGCACTGTGAGAGGTTGAGGGTATTGCGTAATTTAAAGTAAAATTTTATATCTGCACAAGGTGCACGCACATTTACCCCTCAAAATTTTACTGATCGATCAACTTGTAAGGCTGTCGTGCAACTTGTGGAATGTGTCGATATCAAACCTTCCTTAACGACGGATCAAGCCTTTAAAAAGAGTTTTATATTTCTTTCTGCCGTATTTTGTACATGTTTGCCTTATTTACCTACACAATTTTATGTATTTTTCCCAAAAGGAGCGTCAACACTCGGAACACCCTCTCTGTTGCTGTTACTGAAGAAACAGTTTCTACTTAGTAATACCTATATGGTGATGAAGTCCTCGTTTATTAAGGGTGCTCTAGGGATAAGCATCTACACTATATTAAAAAAATATAGGATTAGTTTTTTGTGTCGTTTATTTTATGTTCTGTTTGTTTTGTCTTCATCGTTAACATTCTGTGTCTGTATGTAATCCTTATATTGCTATGTATTCTGGATGTATGATTTTGGCTCTTGCTTAATGTCTTATACACAGTAAGGATCATATGAATGATGACATTTCACTTATCTAACAGTTGATTAAATACATTTCTCAAATAGTTACACAAAATCCATGCTTCTTACTATGAAGTATAAGCGCAGCTCATTGTTGAAGTTCGCATGGTGACCTAAAGATGAAGAACAATAATAATTACACTGTTCCTTTGTTTGTTTTTCCAGGTATTTGTAGAGAATTTGGTTTATCTGCATTTTCTCCTTTCCCTTTATTGTTTATTCCAAAGCCGTGTTAGATAAATTGTAGCTTATATTGTTACAGATTTCTTCTCTGTTTACTGAATTGGAAATAGTGTAAGTATCTCTTTTCAATTTCTAGATATAATTCTAGATATAGTTCGACCAAATGTTGATAAAACTTTTGATTGGCAAATTATTTTGTGCATTTTTCTAAAAAAAAAAAATGCTCAATTTACAGATTCATTAACATATTTATTTAAAGTATTTGACTCAGTTTCTCTTGAAATAGAAAAGATGGTAGCAACACGATAGCATTATATTTTCTAAATGTAGATTACATTGGTATGGAATTAGGTAAACAAATTTTAACATTATTTTCCATTTATTACGATAATTTCTAAAAATTTCGATAGTTATTTTTTCATATTTTCATGCTCTCGGTAGACCTCCAACTTTGAATATCAAAATATCAAAATTGAACTACCTCGATTTCAGAAATATTTACGCTATAAACAACTTTAGAGGCAAAATTTTTTGCCGGGGGTTGAAAGTTAAGTTCAGATAGATATCCACCCTAAAATTAAACGAATCATTCTGACCCGAGGTCGGAACTTTAAGTGAAACTTAAATGATCCTTTTAATCGAGCAATTGTTTTGAACTGAAGTATTGAAATGACATAGCCAAATATAAAAAAAATATAAAGATATAGAGTGATGTACAAGTACTGAACTATGTAATTTTAACATTTTATTACGTCCGGGTTTCAATTGTAGATAAGATTTAGTTCGCAAACAATATTTAAATTTATTTAAATAAAGTTTATTTACATACACATGCAATCCTTATATATATGGTAGGGTGACTACTGCATAATATACAATTTATAAATTGTCTCTCCTTGGGTCAGAGTTCGTCATATTTGAGAATTTTGCCGGTATTAATCCGATTGATTTCGGCACATTTGTGAAAAGGACGTATACTGAATTCAAGGTATAGCATTTATGTCTCTATAGATATTTATTTTTTACAAAAACCTGAATCTGTTGTGTTAGAAAGATTTATTGTGACATGTTTAATGCAGTGTTAGAAATATTTATTGTGACATGTTTAATGCAGTGTTAGAAATATTTATTGTGACATGTTTAATGCAGATGTATTTTTTTTGGCAAATAAATTATAAGCATTGTGCATAATATCATGCACAGTATTTTATATCGTTTTTAAATAATCTAAAAGTAAAACACTCATTAATGAAAACTGTTCTGTTTTTATATAACGTATTGTAACAAATATTTCATATTATAACAATAAAAATTGCAGTAAATCAGTTCCCAGAAACATTTGAACCCCCCCCCCCTTTTTATTTAAATTTGTTGCTTTCACTAGGGCAAAACAAAAAGAATTGTGAACAAGCAATATCGGATAATACTCAGGTTACGTCAAATAAATAAAACAAAGAAGCAATCCTTTTGTTTTTCAAATTAAAATTGTAAAACGTGCACTTGTTTATTTTGGTTTATTTTTAGTTATGACTAGAACATGTATGACACTTTAGCCAGCCAATGAAAAAGAGACAAGTATTGAGTGTTGTCCCGCAATATACGTCATTACTGTTCCAATAATGCCCTCGCTGGCCTAAATTTTGAATGTCACCTGCGTGATTAAAAGTATTTTGCTCACGTATACGTTGACCCATATATTGAAATATTAATAGATCATCGGAAATAGGACAAGGTCGTTATAAATATCAAAACATTTCAGTTTTTAATGATTAGGGGGTTTCGAAGATACATGTAGTAGATTGTCCTCCGTGGGAGATAATTTTTAGGGAGATTGGGGTTGTTTAGGGATTTTAGAAATAAATAATTCAATGCCAGTGCCAATGAAACCTAGCAATATCGGATATTAGGTATTTACCATTTAACTTGAATAAGGGGGGTAGGGTTTTTCTTTATTCTGGTCAGTAATTTTACTTTTCCTGCTTCGGGCAAATTTTTACCTTTTTAAACTCGTATCAACAAAATATTTTTTTCCAATTCTAGCATTATTTTTGTGGGCAAAAAGCCTCATTTAGAATAATTTTTCCTGATATATGCCGCGACAATATATTTTTTTTTCACATAAAATCAGCTCCAAAATTTGTTAATTTAAAAAAAAAAAAAAACATAGCACCTTATGTTTTTTGGAGATACAAACGAAAAATTTGAAGTGTCATTTCGGGATATTTCAAACAATATACTTGAAATTGAAATTAAACTCAATTAGAATTGTCTATCCCCTCCCCCAACCTGAAAATAAAATGTTCGTCCTCTTATCGTATTTTGGGTTGAAATAATGATATGGTATTTTCCGGAGAGTTTTCACTTAAAAGTGTTTTGCGGATCCTGTACCGGTACTGGGATTTGACCCCTTTTGGATTTCTTATATTCCTAGCACAAATCAGAAAAAAAATATATAAAAAAATGTAAATACATGTACGTGTATGAGCTGGGCCTTCCCCTTTCCTTAAAGTCATTTAAATCCCATTTTTCTTGTATGGGTTGATTCGCCGATGGATAAATTCAAAGTCAAAAGTTCTCCTGATGTTCCGTTGGAGATGAAAATCTATTAATTTTAGTTTTCCGAATGTATTTGATAGTAAGAAGTTGTAATGGGGAAAATCATAGTGGTTCGGGCCGGTGCAAAAAAATCACCTTACTGCAATTTCTGCCTAGCACTATATTTAAGCAAAGTCATTTTGTGCCATCAATTGCTAAATGTCCCTCTGACCAATGTGGTGCCGATATATCGTAATCCTTGCATAATCAAATGTGTCCCCGTTTAATACAGTTTGTCTATCGGTCTACTTTAAATAACTGTTATTGCGTTTTTCTAATTATTGTGAGATGTAATTATTGTCCTAATGGTAATCTCATGACTGAAATTTAATGTAACATCGGTATTTCTTGTTTACATGCATTTATAATAATAAACAATTATGGTCTTTTGAAGAGGTCGATATGAGTTCTAATAGACGGAAAAAAAATATTATTATATTTGTACTTTTATTTCTATGCATAAAGTATTGAAATGTATCTACTCAATAAAACATCATATTGCACAGTTGAACATGATAAATCATCATATCGCACACTTACTTTGATTGACGTTTACAGGCCACACCCCTTTTAACACCCACAATAGATATACCACGCCTTTTTTGTTTGTAATCAGTGACTTGAGCCATGTCAATCAAATATAATAAAACAATTATGGCACTTCTATACTCGATCAATATGGGGTTTAACGGAGCGCAAAAGATAATATTGAACTCGGGGTAAACCCTCGTTCAATATTACTTTATTGCTCCGTTAAACCCCATATTGATCTCGTAGAAGTGCCATAATTGTATAATATTGACCAACGCCGAAGGCGGAGGTTAATATTAGAATTGGCATCTTACAAGGGGATGAAATTCTTTGCATCGCGACTCTTGTTTCTAGAGCCTACGACAATATCATGAAAGGTTCTAAAGTGCTAGACGCGCAATATGAAAAAAGAACACCTTTAATATTAGCAAAAAGAGAATGGTCACAATTAACCCTTACAGCATTAGGGGAAATTCTACCACGTCTGTTTTAGAATGGATCACTTTTCATTTTTTCATAAAGGCTAGAAACATAACAAAAAAGTACATTGATAACGATTGTTCATTTCACATTAAAAGATCAGTGTTTGGTAGTGTTTTTGCTTTGTTCAACATTACTGAAGTATGTTATTCAATGTATTTGTGATTTTCGAAAATGCTTAAACTAAAATGAATATATCTCATATAATTTTTCAGACGATGCATAGTCGAGCATTGTTCTTATTGTTATTGGTGATGTGTGTGTTTGATAACGTCAAGGGACAGAGTAGTGTCTATTGCTCACCAGATCGTCACCAGTTTTACGTACAAAGTGGGGATATTTGCAAGAAGTGTGATAAATGCATTCCTGGATGGGGCTTAGAACCAGAACAGGTACATTTAAGGAGGGTCATTCCTCAGGTTCTTGAATCTGCCTTTGACTTTCGGAATCCTCATATTTTATCCATCATGATGCACTAGAAAATTTTGCACACTGACCCCAACTTTTCTTTTCAGAATATGATTGTATACATCTTGAATAAACTTTTGACAAAATTTGATGAAATTCTTGATATATTTTCATTGCATTTCAAAGCTCGATTGCTTTAATGCAAAATAAATGAAAAATCTAGAGGAGTTCAGTTTCCCGTCAAAAAGTCAGGCACTTAAATCTCAGAAACAGGCACACCGACCTATCAATGTTTTTGCTTAAAATAATGTATGATCAATGTTCTAATAAATAAACAAACTAATTTCAAAACCTTGATATTATGAACTTGAGGAGTGACCATCCTTAAATTACATTATATTGATAGATAAGTATCAACGGAAAATTCAAGCCAGGAACTCTGAATTTATAAATTTGTACAAGTTAACTGAATATGGGGCTTTAGCAAAACTCATTGTTGAAGGCCTCATAGTGATTTCAAGGCGAAGAACAACAATAAAACGTTGTTCCTTTGCTTGTTTTTACCTTCTATTTGTAGAGACTTTGTCTCATGTGCATTTACTTCATGTCCTGTTATTTACCTTGTACATGATAATAAAATTTTCATTGAGAGAATTGTACAGTCACGTCATTACTTGTACAATTCACATTGTACACTCAGGTAATTACTTGTATAATGCCATCATACAAATAATTACTTGTACAATATTTTCAAATAATCTATATCTTGCACAATTTATAAACATATATTAACCATAAATATGTATGATATTCGACATATAATTGCCGAAGTATTGGCAAACTTACTTCACACTATGACCCCAAACCCTGGTTAATAAACTATCGCATTTTGTTTTGTGAGGAGTTTGAATACGGGAATTTTTAGTCGTGTTCACTCCGACAACATTTTTGTGTATTATAGAAAAAAAATCAATACATCAATGCAATGAGATGGAATCACTAATTAATGAACGCTGTTGAGCTAAGGGTGATTTATATCTAATCTGTTTGTACGGCTACAGACTAAATGTTTTTTGTCAATTAAAATTTAGTTAAAAAATTGTCATGCAGGACAAATTATACGTACACTTCAATTTCATCAATAGTTTGTTTTTAGGTGGTATACGTTTATATTTAATATGTCTGGATTCCGGTTATCCTTCTGACTGGTATTTGAGGAGATAGTTTCTGCCTTCAATTACACGGGAGTTCCTATCTCGGAGGTCCCGTATTGCCTAGCTTTGAGCGAATAGTCGTAATGACTTGATATTTAATATGAAGATGCATCCAAGCCATGATTCCAAATCTGAATGTACAACTAGTGTAACACGACCCAAATAGTCTTACGCACTTGATATTTAAACATGCTGTGCAATTGTCGGTAATTTATATGTGTTTCTTTGATCTCTTGAGACAAATATTTTCAGTATCTGCTACTGCCCGAATACGAAATAATATTTTCAAAAAGCAGCTTGCTTCACGCCTACTTTGTCAATCAGCGCATCAATGTAAACCAAAAAAAAAAAAAAAAAATAATAATAAATAAATGTGTTTCAGCGAAAAACCGTAAAAGATCGCACAAATTATTAAACTAATCAATAGTCAATTTCTTGATTTTTTCAAAATTGATTTTCATTTTTCAAAATATGTTGTACCAAATGACTTCGTTGATTACCGATAAAAAAATAATCTATTTAAATTTATTTTATATCATATTTAAGAAGTTTTACATGATTGGGGTAGATATGGTAATCATTACTTTTTTGTTATCAGTCAATATCATGATATTGATCGGTATAAATTTTCTTATACATGCATTCACCTGTGGGGTTTATTGTTCATAATACATTTTTTCTTTTTGTTTAAATGTATCCATCAAACAGCTTTTATTTATTTTATGTTTTTTTGTCAAAATAACTTGATTGTTAATGTAACTATAATTTAATTCAAATTTAAATATCCAAAATTAAAACTTAAGTATTTGCTAATTTTTCTTTAAGCTGTGATTGTTGATAATTAAATTTAAATGTTTATTTGAAATTAAAATATACATTTTTAACATATCAATAAACGGTCCTTAAAACAGCTGATACATATGCACTTGCGGGATAGGCCCGTTGAAAAATCAAATGAAAGGAAATTTACCTGATTTATTTAAGTATATTCATATATTTTTACAGAATGCCACAATTGTAATGTCCGAACATGGTGCCTTGGGTTGCAGAAAATGTGAGATATGCGATAAAGGCTACTTTAATCGCTGGAGATCTTATGATGCCTGTAAGAAATGCAAAGACTGTGCATCATTGGGAAGAACTATAAAAATTGGGTGTACTCGAACACGTAATACAAAGTGTGGCAGAAAACTACCAGTAGTTATAGAATCAACAAAAGGGTAAATAAAAGGATCTGTTTATAAAAAAAAATGGTTAATAGTACTCTTCAAAAAAAGAAACGCATAATGGATTTTAAGGAATTTTAATACAAGCATTGTTAACTCGAAATTTTTTAATTGTAAACATAAATATTGACACAGATCGTTTATTACTGAAAAATTAATAGTTCATTCTTTGGACATTAGGTATTCAAAGTCAGTTTATCACAGTTGAGAAGACTTTCGGTCACTCTAAAGTCACTAGCGTGTTTTACCAGCAAGCGCTGCCAAAAACTGCTCTGCACATCATCGACATGGATTGAATCAATGTTCTCACATTATTCGTCTTTCATATTGTAACATTTGACGGAGCTAATCGAGCGTCTGAGGCGGAGGTTGACGCTCATGCACACGTTTATCGAATTGGTCCTATAGATGTTCGATTGGATTCAAGTCCGGTGATTTGGAAGGCCACTGAAGAACATTACTGTTATTATGCTGAAGATAGTCCATTGTTAAACGGACTGTGTGAGACCGAGCATTGTCCTGTTTAAATTACCCCCTATGTCGGCCAATTACGGGCATCATGTGACGTTGGAGGATTTTGTCACTTTGAGCCATTAAATTGCCCGGGACATGGACCAGCTCTGTTTTACGGTCATCTGAGATCGCCGCCGACATCATGACACTACCGCCATCGAACCTATCCACTTCCTGTGCACAGGCGGCAAAGAAACGTTCATTCCTATGCCGATAGACACGTAGTCTGCCATCACGTTTCATTAACAGAAAACGGGACTCATCACTAAACAAAAGTCTGCACCAGTTTTAAAATGTCCAGCCCCTCAATCTGTTTCACCAGCGGATTCTTTCTCGCTTGTGTAACGGTGTTAGTACTGCTTCAAAATGGCCTTCTGGGTCTAATGCCATGTTGTCGAACCCGGTTGCGGACTGATTCTTCGCAACCCCGTTGTTACGACTGCAGTAGTGGTTGCGGTATCTGTTCGATTCCGTAGGTGGAAGACCCGGATGTAGCGGTCTTGTCTAGTTGTTGTTATGCGAGGTCGTCCACTTCTCGGGCGGTCATTAGTAGAGCCAGTCTGCTGGAATCTGTCCCATAACCGGGAAATGGTGCTCTGGTTAACGTTTTCAGTTCGTACAACCTCATTTTGGGACACTCCGGGATAGAGTCGGCCAATAACGATATTTCGAGGGGCAAGATTTAGCCTTGGCATGACAGCAGTTTAAAAATTATGATAAATTTAATCCTTTAACTTTGCCTTTTTATACGCTTTAGTTTAACAGATGAATTAACCGCACAATCCCCGTGGAAATCGTTTGCGAAGTTTCCCGGCGATACTTTTTGAGACTAACTGTGTATATGTGGCAGAGAGCCAAATCGAGTAAACTGACATTAAAAGTTTAAAACTTACCTGTAAAATTTCAACGATTAAATTGATTATTATATTTTACCTGGTTAATTGTAGATTTCATTTTGAAAATTAAAACGGGGCTATGCGTTTCTTTTTTTGAAGAGTATATATAGAGATTTACATGGCCTTATCAATATCAGAATAGCTATCATATCAGCTCGAGGCGCCAGCCGAAGACTGCTTGGCTCGAGGGATGATAACTATGCTGATATGGGAAAGTCCATGTCTTAATCAGTTTTTACATATATACTTCAAAGAAGAGTTATCGAACATACACAAGCTTATAACCCCTTATTAGCCGAAAAAGGTTAATATGGCAATATTAGCATAGGTATGCTTATATCGGTAGTTTACCTTAGTCTTTATTACATACTCATGTGTAAAACACAACATATTTATTCAAAGTATGTAATAAATACAAATATATATTCAAAGTCAAATCAGCATTAATGAGGCTATTTAACATTGACGTAACATCAAGTCTTTAAAATGTTTTAAATATTTAGCAACACCAACATGAAGCAAATAATCTATAAAAAGGAAATATTTCAAGAAATAAATTTACAAATATATAAATAAAATGCTACTAGTTCTATACAAATCAAGCGACTTTGTAACATTGATGAACTTTAAAATATTTTTATAAAGCAACAAAATTGAACAACACTAACATGAGGCTAAAATGATATTAGTCATATGCATTCATGAAAGAACTGCTAAAACTAATATTCTAATATTTACTCTTTTCTAGCATGAAACCAGGTGCTATAAACGATCATGCAGCTTTACTGGGATGTAGCTTAAAACAACGGGAAATATAAGAATAGAGTGGAAAAATATCAAAATACCAAGATGTATAAATTGATGTAGAAAAGATAATAGGAGACACTTACAATGGCCGAAAATTACAATCACATTCCCCAATCTACCAGTTAACTTTATTTGCCGCCGTAAATCGAAGATTAATGGGTATATAGTTTTTGATCCGTCTGTTTGTCCACAAAAAACTTTAACATTGGGTATATCTTTTGAATAGTAAGTGATAGTGCTTTTACATTTTCATCATGTGTATTTCTTATTGCAACACATTTCAAACCATCGCTAAGTTTTTGACCTTGTCACGTTGACCTTTAAGTATGATAGACTTTTTGAAAAAAATATGAACTTTCCCATCGGATATATTTTTTGAATGATAAATGATATGGCTTTCATACTTTGCATGTACATTCCTAATGGTAAAACCTTTTAATATGTGCCAAATGGTTGACCGTCTAATCTTGATCTTGACATGTGAAAAACTGCATCAAAACTGTAACATTTACTATATCTTTTGAATGCTCAGTAATAATGCCTTCATATATGCAAATGTATAACTTGTTTAGAGACCTTTCAGTTGGTACCATAATATTTGACCTTGTGACCTTGACTTTTGAATGGGCTTTCCGGTAAAATTTTAGACGATTTTATTTTATATGTAGAATCATTTATCTCGTTCATGAGAAAATGTTATTGGTATATGTAGAATGTATTGTTAAAACATCTTTAAAATTATTCGGAATATTTTCTTCTTTTAATACCTTATAATTTTGTATATCCTTTGAAAAGTACTGAGTTGGTTTTTTTACAGATGTAAACATTAAGTTACTCAAATAAAGTTCAGCGACTTATGTTTACCTCTGTTTCTTTTTATTCTTCAGTTCCTTTTTACATGTATTAATATATTATTTTTATATCAGTGATAAGGGATGTAGCTAAAGCTATTTTATTTTCTGCTATAATCCTTATCTTCTTTTCTGTATATTCCTCCATTTTTGGAAACCCAGTAGTGATGAAGTATATGAAAATATTCCTGATGCAATCACATGATCAAAGTATGAAAACACCGATAAACAAAAACACAATGAAAACACTACAAATGTTAAAATAAATGGGTGAAAATTGTTTTTCTTAATAATGCAGTACATTATAAATGTTCCAAAAAGGACGTGTGACTTTTTTTTTATTATAAATGCATGGATACTGATTGGAGGGTTCAGTCGGGTAACTTATGTGTTTGCATCCAATTACACTTATCATTTGTTGTGATTTAATTTATCAATTGATACCAAAATTTATTACTTAATTATATAGTCATATGTCAGAAGGACATTAATTATTGTGATATTTGCTAAATGAAATGTTTCTTCTTAGCTTCTACTCGGGAGCATAAGTCTTTTTTTTTAAAAAAAAAAAGTCATCTTATTTTGTAAAGAAATTATTTTATCTTTTAAATCAATATCATGTATTCTTCATTATTGTTGTAGGATTGGAACAATGTCAACAACACCACAGTACAGAGTCAATTCGTCTTCTCCATCTAGCGATATAAAAGGTATGAACAATCTTTATTCATTATTTATTTTACTTTGGAATTTTTGAAAATGTCCTCGTTAATATATATAATTACTGTAAGCATATTTTTGATTTGACAAGAAAAACACATTATTTACTATCCAAAGAAAAATAACAATGCAATACAATATATAATAAGTGTTTAGTTCTATCGGTTAGTTTGTCATTTTTGCCATAGGATTCGAAATTTGGGAATAACATTTGGTCTCCCTGTTGTTAAACCTGTAAAATATAAGTTTTTTTCTTAGAGGTATATGTATGGCCTAATTTTGTTATTAATATAATCTGATTTGAACATGAGAAGGCTTTCATGTTTCACTTCTGAATTAGCATATTTTGAATAAAAGAACTTAATATTTCGTATGGTGTATGATCTGTATCAGATTCCTTCCATTCGGAAGTTTTATTCTTCATATGTGTTTTCCATATTGGTAGTCGCTCTAAGCGGACCAATATTTATATAAAAAAAAAACGTGGAAAATTTGTTATAAAAATGTTTCTTCGTTTATGTATGAATAAATATAGATTACACCACAAGATCCCGTACATTACCATATTTTATCCACTAGAGATTTAAATCTTAAAATTTTAATTGCAAGGCTTGCCGAGCATTTTGAAATTTTTTAATTTAACTGTCGAGAGTGGATAAAATATGATAATAATCAGAATAAGGTGGTGTAATCTTTTTTCTCTAATGATCAATGATAAACACCGAGAACTGTATTCCGAATAGATTTGGCTTGAAATAGCACAGGGCTTTATACAACATACGTTGAATAAAAAAAAATTATCCAACGGGTCAAAACTGTTTTAAACTTGACATATCATAAGAGAAAAAACGATCTTTTATATTTCTTATTCAGTAGAGATTCTTCTGATGATTTTTTACTTTTACTATATATTTGGAATGTACACTCACATGCGTCACTATTAATTGTGTTTAACATTTATAGTTGACACCAGCATTCTCGCAAGAACATAAATTACTATTCATGATAAAGAATCCTGCTGTTGTGTTGTAACCCGACACTACCGCAATTGAAGTGAAAGTTTGGCGCGTTCAACCCACTTTTTTTAAATGCCTTTACTAAGTCATAACCATTGCTGGTAACAATTTCCGTTGGCTTTGCACCTGCTTTGCCCTTTTTGCACTTTAAATTTCGGTTTTTGACAACAATAAGGTAATTTTATTATTACACTCATTATGAACTCCTACTTAAGGCGGAAGTGATTCACAAAACATATCTTGTTTCGATAGAAGTAAAAAAAAGTAAGAGGGGTTTAGAAATGAATATTTGAATACAATTTTAAAGCTCTGTACAATAAGGAATGCCAACAAATATCCCATTTCGCAGTCCAATTTTCAAAATGTTTGAATTGGACACTCTTGCTTGTCCTTGCCTAATTTAATAGACTGTTTTTCAGGCCTTAGGCGTAACACTTAAATCGAAAGGGACAAAAAGACCAAGCATGCGCAGAACCAAAACAAAACAAACAAAAAAAAAAAAAAAAAAAAACAAAACAAAACAAAACAAAACAAAAAAACGTATTTATTACATTTGCCGTTGCTCATCATTTTAGCTCATAAGCTTTCAATTTTTTTTAAACTTTAACCCAATTAGGAGAACCGCATTTTCCTTATCTTCCTATGTATGTTGATGTGTATCCGAGTAAAATAATGTCTATAATTCGTATTAATTTGATCTTTTTCAGGAATCCTTCACCATAACAAGATCTTGTTTGCCTTGTTAGGCTCTACCATTGGTTTGTTGGCATTGTTTTTCGGAATTGTGTTTTATCTTTATTATGCCAATTGCCGAGAAAAAAGAAGCAAAGGTAATTCATAATTATTATACTTGCTCATATCAGTTCAGAGTATTTTCCGCTGTATGACTGACACTACAGCACTCTACATTGATCTTTTGAAATAAAATCTTTAAAATAAAAACACACTCTCTTACTCAATTACTGTTTTAAAAAAAGGTACATGTACAAGAATTACATGTTTGTCACTAATTTAGCAGAAAAGGTCATTTTGCTTCTTGACCTTTACGTCTTGGTCAAAGTTTTTTTTTTATTTTATGTCTACTCTAGAGGTTTGCTTTAAGTATACAGTGTTTTCCAAATTAGTATGTCCAACACTGGAAAAAATGTACCAGTCTTATTGTCAAATGACTAAATACCGAAGTTACTGTAAATTTAAATTCAAAGTGAGAAAATGCATCAAAATATTCATTAAAATCTAACAAAAAATAGTTTTCTTTCTCAAAATGGAAACGCTGCCAATTTGATCACAAATAATTAATATATATTTTTCTTTTCAGAAAAGAAGACAAATAGGTATGAGACTTGATGACTATATACTCTTTTTTCTTAGAGGCCCCGACTTAAAGTCCACAGATGCTTTTCGTAAAAAAAAAATTAAAATAATTTTGTCTTTTTTTTCTTACAAAAGAAAACAAATTCTGAAAATTGGTAATAATCAGATAAAGAACTAATTTTATTTTCAAATGGTATTTATAAATGAGAGATGATTTTATTCGAAAATACAAAGAAATAAATAACAAAAAGATGAAAAATACAAAAAAAAACTAAAAAGTTTTGACTTAAACACAGCGATTATCCAAATCAGAATAGAAAACGCATATTGTATCATAAATATCGGAAAATTGGTATAGATATGACAATCTACAAGGTGAGGATTGACTCAATTAAGCCTATCATAAAAAAGGAAATGTCTTTTTTATATTGCAATATAAATTGACACAAATGAAATATGCATAATTATGAAATAAACAATTAATTTACAAATATGCATCGGCAGATCCAAGCTTCGAAATAGGGTTAAAGAGGGTCCATTAGGGTATGCGTTATTTGTTGGTTTTTGCAACCCACATTTTTTCAACAAAAAAGGTTCTTAAAACCTTCAACTTGGTCCGTCGATGAAATTTGTGTAAAGAAAAATGAATCATTTTTGCAATTCTAGGACAAAGTTAACCACTTTCAGTCAACAGCACTTTGGAAACATCTCAAACAAAAACGAAACCAGCTAAACGTAAGCTAAAGCTGACTCGTTAACTCATGCCAATTATGTTTTGATTTATGAATGGAGACATTTTATAGTTGAAATTCGTTGGCTCGAAAAATTTTGACCGTATTCATGACGTTTAAACGTAATTCGACCTCAAAAACTAGAACATTCCTCTAATTCGAACGTGTTTAGTTGGTCCCTTTGGTGTTCGGGCCATCGACGTTTCGACTCAAGAGTTTTAAACAAAATTTTCTGAAATTAAGATATTTCAAATTTTCAAATAAAATCGGGTTCGGGCCAGTATCAAAGCACTGGCTACTGGGTTGGTAAATGCCATCGGGAACTAACAGTCCACCAGCAGAGGCATCAGTTATTTTGGTTACGTAAATTATGTCTTAAGGATGGTCACTCCTCAGGTTTTTGAAACTGCCTCTGACTTTCGGAATTCTCTTTTTTCATCCATCATGATGCATCAGAAAATGTTTTACATTGACTCCCACTTTTCTTTTCAAAAATGATTGTATACATCTTCAAAAGACTTTTGTACATTATTTGATAAAATTCTTGGCATTCCTTCATTGCATTTTAAAGGTTGATGTCTTAAGGCAAAGTGAACGAAAAGTATGGAGAACTTCAGTTTCCCGCCAAAATTTCAAGTGTTTTAATCTCAAAAAGGACCACATTAATCTATCATTATAGTTTGCTTAAAATGATGTATGATCCATATTCTAATGAGTAGAAATATTAGTTTTAAAGCCTTGGTATAATAAACTTGAGGAGTGACCATCGTTAAATTATATTTCTGTTTTTTATTTTGCTTACGTAGATTATGTCCTAATATTAAATTATATTGTTTTTTTAAGAATAATCAAACGACAAAGCGATCACACAGAGGATAATGATATTGAGGCCGATGGCATTATCAACATGGAAGTATACCCTTGTCTAAAAAATGGTTATACCTTCAGCAATAATGGTAAAACAATTTATTTTAGCCTTGCTTTAACATAAACCTCATCAAAATTAAAAGTTATGTATCTATTTTTAAGGGATGGTTCATGTAAGGTTATATCCATACCCATTCAAAAGGACTAATGTTTGCACCTTGGTCACATTCTTCTTTTTACATCGTAAAGGAGCATGTCATGCTTACCCTCTCGAAATGCCTAATGATACTGCCCGTTTATGTTTGAAGTTCACATTGTTAGTGTTTTGGTACTCTTTCTTGTATATCACACTGTCATATTATAGTTTTGTCTCCGTCGATGTTTCGATGTTGTTTGTGCCAAAAATTTGGTCTTTTGATTGTCTGATTAACATGTTTGTTTGTTTTCCAAACTTTTCAATTCAACATATTTCAGTATTATTGCCTATAATAAAAAGATCAGACACAAGTTATTACAACTTACAAAGTTATTCTCCACATAATAAACAAGTGACATATATCAGCATGAATGAACAGTTTTTATACGACCGCGAAAAAATTTGATATGGTATAATGGTATGGCGCTGTTGTCGTCGTCCTCGTCGTTGTATCTGTCGTCTGTAAACACTTTGTTATTTCAGTTCCAGTTGATCAATACTTATAGAATTTAAGCACAATGTTCCTTGGAACAAAAGGAAGGCTGGGATTGGAGAAAGATATTTTGACCCCTTCTGTTTAAAAAAAAAGAACCAAAAAGGGCGAATTGGGTGTTTTAACATATTTAGCTGCAGAATTTTTATTGCTTTTTATTTATTGGATATTGATGTTTTTTTTCAGTGTTCTCCTGAGAAAATCCCAATCAGTAGTATACAAACGGATTTCACGCCGCATGTATTGAATTTGAGAATAATATGGCCAAAAGTGGTGAATCTCATTTTATTTTTCATGTTTTTGTTTTGATGCAATTATTTTCATTTGATTCCTAATGAAAAATCAACATAACATTTAACTATTAGATATTTGATAACTTGTTTCCTTTTAGAGCTATAAGAGGTCAAACTGGGCAAAAATTGCAAATATAAAGATTACCTATATTTTTTTTTCATTTTTCTTTAGATTTCCTTAGATTCCTCTTGTTGTAAGCTTTGGTAGTGTGTCAACATATTTGGCGTATCTGTTAATCTTTTCGAACTATAAGGTGTCAAAGGGCCGAAATTGCAATTTTTGAAAAATGATTGTGTATAATCTTTATTTTTAATCGTATGGATGTCTTTCTTTGGAGTCATATTGATGTAAGCTGTCAGTAGTGTGTCAACGGGTTTAGTGTAATTTTCGCACTTTCCAAGCTTCAAGGGATTTAAAGGTTTGGTTTTTATGTTCTCTAGTTTGTGTCGAGCTAATTACTGTGTTAAGCTCCTTATTAATGTGTCGATCAAGTTACTGTGTCCATTTTCACTTTAAATTACACTTGTTTGAATTTCAGTGGTCTACATGTTGCTGTCGTATCATGCTGCACCCAGCGTAGCCCTTTATCATAATTTGAAGACAAATATGAAAAAGAAAGGAAATGGGGTAAATGCCAAGGAGACAACATCCCATATCCAGGTTAAAACGACAAAAAACAAAATATCTAGGGGTCATCATATGGTCTTCAACACAGTGAGGAACCTCACACCATATAGCAAGCCCTAAATGGCCCCGAAAAGGTAAAAAAAGTGAATAAATCAATGGAAACAATCCACATCCAATAACCCAAATATCAAGAAACTAAACTTTTATAAGAAGACAAGGACAAGCAAATGACCAACATATTCCTGACTTGGGACAGGCGCAAAAATTGCGGTGGGGTTAAACTCGTTTTCTTGGATCCAAACCATCCCCCTATTTGTGGTGAATGGCTAAAAATAAATACACAAAAAGACTCACAGTAAAAATCAAACTAGAACTAAAAGTCCAACTTATCAAGACGAGTACCCTTACAATGAAGTACATAAAACATGAAGACAATACACACAGGTACTGTCCGGACAAATGCTCGCAGTTACTGACAGCTAGCTAAGGACATTATTTCCGTTGAGTATGATATCAATCCTTCTTACATATGAAATTTCAATTGAAATACTTCTAAATAGATTTGGTATAACAACATTATCAATTATGAAAGAAGAACATGATATTGTGTAATGCTAAATACTGCCAATATGAAAATTGTTTAAATTTAGTTATGGTGTAAAGCTTATAGGAGATGATCAATATTTTTGCCAACAAAAACCAGAAGTAAAGATTGAACAACAATGCTGTATTTATATCCTTTATGAATAAGTTTGTTCAACGGCTTAATAAGTTTGGAAGGACAATTTTTGAATTTATGCGTCTTGTAAATGATATTTCCATAGAAGTTTGGATGTGAAATGCCCTGATGTATAGGAACCCTGCATGTAGAACCAAATTTTCTTAATAAGTCAATGTATCTATAATAAAATTTAGAGAATGTTTTTATCAATTTATGATATCTAAACCCTTGATGCAGAAGTTTTTCAGTGAGACAAAGATTTCCGTCGTTGAAATCAGAAACATTACTACATACTCGTGCATATCGAACAATGTTTGTTCTTTATAGTGCAAACAACACATTATTTCCTAGGCTAATCAATATATCCCTAATAATTGTAAAATAATGAGTATCGGATAAATAAATGTTATTTACAATTTTTCTTTATATCTATTTAAGCTTCTGTACCTACAGTCAAGAACGAAGAACTCAGTGCAAAGCAGTTAATGTTCGTTGCAAGAAGAATAGCTCCTAAAGAAGGATATAGAGACTTGGCCCTTGAACTGAATATGGAGGAGCATGACATATCTATTATTGAATATGAGAATCCACGCTGTTGCAAGAATGCTTCCTACAAGATATTAAAGAAATGGACAGAATTGTTCCCCGATAAAGCTGTTGTCACAGAATTGCTCAAGACTTTAGGAAAAGTGGGTCGACATGATGTCGTTCAGGATTTCTACCGGGAATATAATGAAATCCTGATACATTAGTCCGAAAGAGACACGGAAAGATTTTCAAATCTCGTTGATGAAAACACTTCAATGAGTTGAAATGAAAATTGAAATCTAAACCTACAGACGAACCTACATTAATGGGTTTTTGGAAGAAATCCTGAGACCTACTGAGTAGCGGATGTCAAAAGGTGAAAAAATCAAATATCCTGAACCTACTGAGAAACGTCAATGGGTAAATGGAAGATTAAAATTCAACAAACCAGAACCTACTGAGAAACGTCAATGGGTGAATGGAAGATTAAAGCTCAACAATCCAGAACCTACTGAGAAACGTCAGTGGGTGAAAAGAAGATTCTTACTCAACAATCCAGAACCTACTGAGATATATCAATGGGTATAGAGAATATTGAAACTCAACAACCCTGAAGCTACTGTGAAACGTCAATAGGTAAATGGAAAATTATAGTTCAACAATCTTGCATCCACTGAGACACGTCAATGGGTGAATGGAAGATCAAAACTTAACAATCCAGAACCTACTCAGAAATGGCAATGGGTGAATGGAAGAAAAACTCAACAATTCTGAACCTACTGACAAACGTCAATAGGTGAATGGAAGATTATAACTGAACAATCCTGAACCTACTGAGAATCGTCAATGGGTGAATGGAAGATTTACACTCAACAATCTTGAACCTACTGAGAAAAGTCAATAGATTAATGGAAGAAAAACTCAACAATCCTACACCTACTGAAAAACTTTAATGGGTTAATGCAATAAAAACGCAATAATCTTGAACCTACTAAGAAACGTCAATGGGTGAAAGGAAGATTATTACTCAACAACCTAGAGCCTACTGAGAAATATCAATAGGTAAAGGGATGATTGAAACTCAACAATCCTGAACCTACTGAGAAACGTCAATGGGTGAATATAAGATCAAAACTCAACAATCCAGAACCTACTGAGAAACGTCAGTGGGTGAAATGAAGATTAAAATTCAACAATCTTGAGAAACGTCAATGGTTGAATAGAAGAAAAACTCAACAAATCTGAACCTACTGAAATACGTCAATGGTTGAATGGAAGATTATAACTCAACAATGCTGAACCTACTGACACACGTGAAAGGGTGAATGGAAGATTATAAATGAAAAATCCTAAACCTACTGAAAAACGTCAAAAGGTTAGTGGAAATTTAAAACTGAACAATTCTGAATCTACTGAGAAACGTCAAAGGGTGAAAGGAAGATTATAAATGAAAAATCCTAAACCTACTGAAAAACGTCAAAAGGTGAGTGGAAGTTTAAAACTGAACAATCCTGAAGCTACTGAGAAAAGTCAATAGTTGAATGGAAGAAAAACTCAACAATCCTGAACCTACTGAGAAACATCAATTGGTGAACGGAAGATTATAACTCAACAATCATGAACCTACTGAGAAACGTCAGTGGTTGAATAGAAGTTTAGCTCAACAATTCGGAACCTTATGAGAAATGTCAGTTGTTGATTGGAGGATTAAAACTCAACAATCCTGAACCTAGTGAGAAACGGCAAAGGGTGAATAGAAAAATAGAACAATGGTGTATGGAAGAAACAAATAAAAGAAATCACGAATCAACTGATGAAAGCATATCATTGGTAGAATGGTGGACGGATAAAATATCCTACACCTTCTAAGTAACAAACGTCTATTGATGATTTGAAGGACAGTAGAAAAAAAATTAACCTACTATAGAGCTGATCAGTGGGTGATTAGTAAAAGAATAACAAATCCTGAACCTAGGGTACATATTAACAGTGGGTGGATGGAAGTAAGAAATACAAGTCCTGAACCTACTGAGAAGGGTGTATAGGTAATTGAAAGAAAACAAAACATAATTGAACATGCTGATTGAAACTTGTCATCGGGTGAATGGTAGCAAAATTTGAATTTCTAAACCTACTGAGAAAAAGAGTCATTGGTGATTGGAAATGGTATAGAAATATAGAGAAAATATATAAATCACGAATGAACGTCAACTTAATAACGGTGTTAAGCATTTCAAATTAATTATTATCAAAATAAAAAAACAATTTAGGTATCGAACTGAACACATTCGTACTGAACAATATTTGAAATGAAGGTGATATTTCAACCATTTAATAAAATAAAAATATGATAGAAAATTTATATATATCTTTCTAAATCATTATCTTCATTTAAAATCATTCACATGAGTTTTCCTTTTGTGATATTTGTAAGTACAGGACTGTGCGTGCTTTTGGTAGACCCTTTTTGATTGTATATTTCGATTGTATATTTCGTTTCATAATTTTGTATTATACATGTATACTTGTAGCAAGTTTTGAAAATTAATTTAACTTAGTGTTTTAAGGCATTTAATTATGTTGTCATAATTTGTTGCCGATCATCTGCGATCTCCATGAACTTGAATTTGCACATTACTTTCAATATCCCAAAAGGTCAATGTGAGCTATTGCCATCATCTGCCATCAGTCGTGCGACATCTTTTCTAAAACAACTGAAACGAATTCAAGTGAACTGTACAGATTAGATAAAATTCCAAATGAATACCGAAGCAAGAACCATTTCATACATCAAGAACAGATGGAAACATAGAGATTACAAACAGAGAACGTAAATGACGAAGACGAAATAAACAAAAATAAAATATACGTAACAAAAAATAAATCACTAATAGCTTTGTTTTGGGTCGTTTAAACTTGATGTTGGGATGTTGTGTCCTTGACATATACCCCATTTCCTTTCTTTTTCAAAAATAATCCTCTGGATATCTGTAAAAATAGCTTATTCCGTTCTGATCCGAAAATAAAACATTGTGTACAAGCGCAGAATATATTTTAACAATAAACATTATTGGAAAAACACTATTTTCGCCATCTGCTAAACAACTATTGAAGAAAATTTACTTCACTGCACTATAATAATTTATGGTAAATCCCTTTCAAAGATTGCACTTTTGTAAAAAATCCGACCAAAAAAACATGCAGCAAGTTCGGAACATAATTAAATATTTGGCCCAATCGGGACATTTCATTTTTCATCTCGTCTAAACCAACGGTAAATGGATCAATCTACCTTTACAGGAATAATGTACAAGATGAATTGTAAAAATTATTGTCATTCCATTTCAAAAAAATTCGGTCTCCACCAGATAACATAATTGAACTCTATATGAAGAAAATATACTTTAAACTTTACTAAAATGGACATGAAAGATGTATATAAAAATATTTACAAAGAAAGCTCAATTTGTTTTGATGGGGGAAAATGTGACAGGGCCACTAGGTACTGATCCATCTTACAAAATGAAGATGGAGAATATAGTTTGATATAGCTCTCCAACAAAAATATAGAGATCAAGACATCTTCTACAGAGCAAAGTGAATTTAAACTTACAACTACATGAATGTGATCTAAAATAAAGTTTGCATGCTTATCACTTAGTTAAATTGAACATTTCAGAAAAAAAAAAATATACAAAAAATTCTAATAGAGAAAACCTGAAAAAAGTCAGTAGATAAGCGAAAGTACAAAATATACGTGAATAACTTAATTCAAAGAATAGAGACAAGGAAAGCCAAAAAAAAAAAAAATGTCATTTTAATCTATCACACCGACATCTTATTTATTTCCCAATTAACAAATGGAGACATATTGTTTACCCTTTGCGATTGGCATTCTGCGTTCAGTTCCTCTTCTTCTTTTCATACAATCCTGTTCTGGCCATATTTCTTTTGCCCTTTGATATCAGAATAAATGTATTTTGCATACGAGTCTATCCTTATTAGGTGTTTTGCGTACCATGATGAGTTTCGTGTGACCTTGTCAAATAAATGAATTTCAGTGTTTGCTTATCTGGACAATTGTCTTTGTCTTTGATGTAGACTTAAGATAGTTTGCATATGGATGTATCATCATGAGGTGTGTCGGATGTACGTGTGACCTTGACCTTTGACCCTGAGGTAAAAATGTATTTGCCTGATCGGGCCATAGCTTATAAGTGTTTCGACCTATATAACGATGTTTGGCAATTTTAGGTTTCATCTAGAGAATGTGTGTCACAGTTCTTCTTGTTATATTCAACCTTGACCTGGAAGTCATATATTCATTGTTAAGCATTTTTTTCCTGTGGAACCTTATGATTTGTTCTTTTGACCAAGAACTGAGTTATCTATGTTGGTTAGCAATTATGTGATGATGTGTCATGTACCAATATGACCTTGGCATTACAATGACCTTCAAAATCGAGGCAAACTTTTTGTGATTGAGAATCCAGGTCACATTCTTTCCATCTTTTGGCTTCATTTTTGAGTTTTGTGATAACTTCGGTGTCTTTTGACCTAAATTTAGCATATTTTACAAATGGGTCATTCATCACTATTACTTGTGTGACGTATCATACTGACCTTGATATTTGACTTTAAGGCCTATTTACCATTTCAGGAGTTCGCCTTTCATGGCCATACATTTCTTATCGTTTTACCTAGACAGTATATATTTGAAATTGTATCTATAATTATGGATAAGATCATGTCGCGTACCATAGTTCCATTTGTATGACCTTGACCATTTATCTTTAAATTATATAGCAGCATTTTAAGCGTTGGTTATATCCATCCTTTTATTAGCGACCAAGTAACAGTAGAAAAAAGAAGGGAAACGTTGAAATGTCAAAGAGACAACGATCAAAAGGGGAGTAATAACAACTCAAAGACACCATAAGATCTTAAAAGAACGGTGAGGAAACTCCAAACCCAACGGCAGGTGTTTACTTGTTATGACAATTGTATGGCTCCCCAAGACACAGACGTGAAGCATAATGGTGTTCATGATCGGATACCCATTATATAAGTGTTTTTGAACCGAAATTGAAAATTATAGGCGTCAATACTTAACTGGTTCAAATACTACTGACCGGTTGAAATTTTTGCCCGAAATTACATATTTTTGCTCAGTGATATATTTTCTAAATGAGAATAGTTGTTTTATTAATTAAGATAAAGACTGGTATGTGGCAGTTTGTGTAAGCATAAATAAACAAACGAGTTAAATTTCTTGTGGAACTACGATAAAAAGTAAACAAAAAATATATGTACATATCAAAACGTAAAAATGATTAAAAACAAGAAGACAGAGGTAGGGATTGGCCAAGATCATCGACATGTCTTCAAAGGGTCGTTGAAGAGAAACAAAATGGCTGAGAAGTGAAATGTTACGTCACAAGTGGAATACAGGTAAAATAAATTTGATGTTTATAGTTAGGAGTATTTCTTTATAGGTAAAATAACGTAATTTTTTTTATTTACTATATGTACATTGTCCAAGGACAAAGCGTCTGCAAACTACTTAGACACATGCAAGTAAAGGTGTCTCTACGCCACTGCAATTCATTACTATTTTATTTGATCTATGAGAACAAATAGTCCATCATCAGGTAGCCTCCTTGACCTCTGCATTCTAGAGGCTTTGGGCTTGAGAATCGTTTATCCTGTTCATATCTATTAGAAGTACATTCAAATAATTAAAAATGTATTCGTACATTGTGAGTAGTTGTAACTAATTTCCTCAAACCAATTTTTAATAGGTGTCTATTGAAAAATGTCCACTTTGCAACTAGATATCCAAACAAGAAATTATTCTTTCATTTAAAATCCAAATTTCTGCCTTGGATACATTAGTCATCTTCTTTTCTAATTGTTAAATAGTTCAAAACATTTTTTGTACACTTTGCAACGGGCTATATATTCAGAGACGTCATCATGAAATAATGAAAATCATAAACATCAGAACTAAGTTTACTTTGTACGTTAATTATTAAGGATGAATAGCAAAGAAGAGATTCCTATAAATATTGCAAACATATCTACTGTGCAGCGGTCCACTTCGCATCGCGACAGGTACGCTGCGTAGTGGGCAAGACCTCGTAGTGAACTGGACCTACTACTGCATCTCTGCTGGATATTTCATAAGCATTAAAGTGTTTATTGCAAGGATTCTGGTGCATGAGTATGGGTTATAAGTAGAAAAACAAAGTGGAGTAACAGGTTTGAAACACATTTTGACAGCTAAATTTATGATTATGTCCAATACGCAACGGCCTCATTCACCTTTCGTAAATTTTACGAAGAGGACAAAATTCTTGCGAAATGGTCAGTTGCATATGAGACATTTTGATAGATTTTATAATTTTTATCAAGAAAATATGCAAAGAAATTGGATCTGCTCGATACTACACTGTAGGCACAAGATGAGTAACAAAAATGCTTTGCTTGATACTACACTACAGGCGCAAGATGAGTAACAGAACTGCTTTGCTTGATACAACACTGTAGGCGAAAGATGAATAATAGAAATGCTTTGCTTGATACTACACTGTAGGCGCAAGACGAGTAACAGAAATGCTTTGTTTGATACTACACTGTAGGCACAAGATGAGTAACAGAAATGCTTTGTTTGATACTACATTGTAGGTACAAGATGAGTAACAGAAATGCTTTGCTTGATACTACACTGTAGGCGCAAGATGAGTAATAGAAATGCTTTGCTTGATACTACACTGTAGGCACAAGATGAGTAACAGAAATGCATTGCTTGATACTACATTGTAGGCGCAAGATGAGTAATAAAAATGCTTTGCTTGATATTACCCTGTAGACACAAGATGGGTGATAGAAATGCCTTGCTTGATACTACACTGTAGGTACAAGATGCGTAATAGAAATGCTTTGCTTGATACTACATTGTAGGTACAAGATGAGTAATAGAAATGCTTTGCTTGATACTACATTGTAGGTA
This sequence comes from Modiolus philippinarum, assembly GCA_002080025.1. NCBI lineage: Eukaryota > Metazoa > Mollusca > Bivalvia > Mytilida > Modiolidae > Modiolus > Modiolus philippinarum. The sequence continues at coordinate 130,799 of MJUU01041946.1, read as the reverse complement.
CAAGATGAGTAATAGAAATGCTTTTCTTGATACTACATTGTACATGCTGTATGGCACATCAATTTAATAATACTAATATAGCATATGAATTGTAACTGGTTTTTGAGCACACGTACAGAATAACACTATCACAAAAGAATTAATATTGCAAAACTTAACAATACCAATAAAAAATTAATTAAAAACTTTAAAACATTTGGTTTATCATATAACTCCCTTGGCAATTTTTTTCAAATATTATATATACAGATGCAGTCTGTAGACGGGGTTGTCGAACTTCAGCTTGATCTTCTACAGTTGAGTTTTATTAGGAAACCCTTTTAGACTGCGGATTCTGGTTTTTTCATATCATAGAAAAAAAGGAAGGGAAGCCGGGAATGTGTCAAAGAGACAACGAACCAAAGGGGAGTAATAACTAACAACTCAACGCAACCATTAGATCTTTAATGGACGGTGAGGAAACTCCATATTGGTTGGAGTCGGCCCCTAATCAAGTTCGGCGATATAAACAACATCCTAGACTCTTAAAGACATAGAGTAAACTAAGTAAAAAACAGACAAGACACACAAAGGCTTAATAAATTTCCCGACTTAGGACAGGCGCAAACCTGCTTGGTTTAAACTAGTTTTATTGAGTCCAAAGCTTCCCCCTAGCCAATCAATGTGATAAATCAAATAACAATAGTAACAACAGTAAAATTCAGTTAGCAACAGGGCTGAGTCAATTGTGAGATATGATCCTGAAAGAACTAAATATACGGACATAAACAAGAAATCCCAAATAGGCTACTAGCAGTTAACTGATATATACATTTCTTGCAGTTATTAACCATCTCAACATTTTGCAAGTACTATTTTTGTAGTAATTAATTTTCTGGAACCATGGTGGTGTAAAAACCGAACGGTATTCTAAGAGACGGGTCCTGTAACCCCCCCCCCCCTCTTTTTCGCCAAATCACTGTTTCAGGAGGTTTTGGCTTTTACGTATTGTAAAATCACTCATCAAGCCTTTTTAGGGATATTTTTTAAATTAATAACGGGGTCATTCTAAATTATAACTTTACATTTGCAATCATATAGGTATATAAAATGTATTATTTATTCTAATTAACAAGTAAAAGAATCATGTAACTTCTCAACATCCCTCTAAAATTAATATTTGAAACTTGATATCCTGACCAGCCTGTTTTGCATTATAACAGACTCGACCGAGAGTATATGAGTAGACCAAATCAATGTATCGGCGTCAGTTTGTTGACCATCTTGAATGCGTGACATCTGATCTATGCATACTAGGAGGATTATTCTTTGGAAATAGTGACTCCATATGATGGTATAGTATTTCCTCAATTCTGGAATACAATAATACTAAAGTATAACGAAGCATGTGTGCTATGCAATTGGTAGTCACTGACCATAGTCTTGTCATTTGTATTTGTACGATGTTAAGTGAGCGTCTAATATTTTTTTGAAATGTATGTTTGGAAGCTACAAACAGCTTTGGGTCTTTGGCATTTTGTGTTCTGTTTGATAAGTGATATTCTTCATTCTCGACAGTGCATTTTGCTTGAAGTGTGTATTCATCCGAAGGATACTGTATTTGAACTGTACATTTTGACCATGTACCTTGAATGGTGCAATTTGCAATATTGTGTTCATATGTCCATAATAATTCCGTTGGATCATTCATTTTATAGATGGTTTTTGGCTTTAATGTTTCGATCGTATTGGTAATTTGTTCTCTATCAGCGTTTACACATATTTCGATATATGGATTTCCAAATGTTTGATTTGATCGCACTGACGATATGCAGAAATACAGGACCTAAATTAACAATAACTTTGGTATTCTGTTATAATTATACCAATGAGTTAATCATCTTCAGATTGTGAAATAGGGAAATAAGGGCCAAATTCTGCAATTGAGAACAGAAATGTGAATATTAATTTCATTAATAATGTATAATTTATTTCATAATAAAAAAAATAAATAAATGAAACCAGAATTATGACCTGCTTCTTAAAATTGGAAACAACAAATATTATCAAAAATCTAATAAAAGAAGGTATTTTTACACAGTACTTTGGCTTCATTTCTTATTTGTTTTCAAAAGTCATTTATGCACAATGTTACTCACATTTTTTTTCTGAAAACATATTTTCAGTGACTGCAATATCTTTTTTGTTTTTAAGGTTGTTACTATTTTTTTTTTATCTCTAAAACTATTTATGAAAATAATTTTCCCGAACTGAAAAAAGTAGAAATATAAACATAATCGAAAAAAAAATATGATGACGAAGTATTTTACAATTCTGTTTATCTGTTTATTTGTAAAAGAACTTGCTTTCTAATTAGTATGATTATCATATAACATTCTATTGATTTTAAAAATAATAATATGTTACATAATACCTTGTTTGTTTTATGTTGTGCGTAACCAGAATTCCCAGAAGTAAAGAAATGTTGAAATACAACTGAAAATTGGCCGGATTGTGGTGAGTACTAGTTTATAACAACAATTTATTTTTTCTTTAAACCACAAGATCTTTATATATATGGAATAAATATCCTTTCGTAAAATATGGAATAAAGAACATTATGCTAGCCTGTTCGGGCAAGCTTGACGCATAAGCCGTGATTGAGTACATATCTAAAACAAAATGTTGTATCTATAATTAATTGAAACAAGCTATTTAGCTTTGTGTATACTTTGTTTTTCCACTAATTCAAATGCATTTTTATCACTTCAAAGTATGCATATGAGCATGACAAATTGAACGCGTATGTGACTATACAATCAACGACTTCACCATTCACTATTTTTTGAATGTCCAAAATCTAATGACGTTGGACGTGATTTTTTTCGAGTTTACAATTGTTCACTATCTTTTTAGAACTCTTTCTAGCAGGTGATAAAATCTTTGTATATGATGAAAATTGTGCTATTTTTGCCCATGTTCCTTCATGTATATGAACTCAGCGGTTTTGATTGTTGTAATGTAATTGGTATATGTCATGAGATTTTCTCAATATGTTCACTCCTTTTCTCAACCTTTTTAATTTGTTTTCAGATTGTTGTGACTTTTTTGTGAATTTGTAGCATTTTAACTTGTATGTTTAGTTAACGTCGACATAATAATTCTATTTGTATGAATCTGTATGGGGAAGGACGTTTTTAAATGTTGTGTAACCTTTGTCGAATCCCTTTTGCAAACTTGGTTTTGAGAATAAAATATGTTTATTGAAATGTAATGACTTTACTAGTCGCTGCCATGATTTATCGACCCGATGAAATGTAATATTCGCCGAGCCGTAGGGGAAGTGAAAATACATTTTTTTAGGGTTGATTAATTCCGATTGCGACTTATAACAATGTCAGTAATTGATTTATTTCATGAATAAACTTTCTCTTAAAAAGGCACTCTAAACTTCTGTAGTACTACAATATCTATGAGGAGGGTGACACGGTTTTGGGATATAAGAAAAAGGGGTAAACAATTTTGGGAAATGGGAAAATTGATGAAAAAAATTAGGGAAGTGGGAAATCACAAAAACGTGGGAAATGGGAAATTTAACTACCGTAAAAAATAAATAATGATTAAAAATCAAAAGTGGTCGCTTTTTTAGAGGGGTTTATCACAAGATCAACTTCTTGGTTGTTTCTGTGGGTTCTTACAATTTGGGTTGTAAAATCTTCTAGTTTCTATAAGCTTTTCCAGATAGAGAGATTTTACTGAAGGAATTGAAATTATTTTCGCACAAAGAACTATAAAGAAATACATCACGAGAGAGTCGCGTGATAAAAACAGCAATGGTGGCAATGAAGGACAATGAACATGATTCTTTTGTCCCCATTATAAATCTTTCGGAATCCTCTGTTAGCAGGCAACGGTGGAAGACTTCCTTCATATAAAAAGAGTCTATTTTGCATGGTCACATTTTTATTCATTAACATTGACTTGAGTGAGCAGTGACATTATCCTAAATAGTCAATATGTAAATGTGTTTCATCTTCATGATATCCTTTGATATCCGTTGATAAGGTTAATCATGTATCCCCAACTTCCTGCCATGCTTGTCTGTCTATTCACAACAAAGTTTTTCATCACAACTCCTCTGATACGACACACTGCGGCAGAACATGTAGTTGTGCATGTTTTATCATATTACTGACATATTAAATTTGGCCAAACATGGCAGGAAAAAATGTATGGAAACTGTTTTACAAAAAGTACTCATAAACGTCATTCTGATCCGTTTAAAATATGGCCGCCAATGCATAGCATAGTTTAACATTGGACCCGGTTGGAAAACATCATAAGCTCACCTGGCTATAGCCAGGGTGAGTTTTTGCCATAACTTTTCGTCTGTCGTCCTTCCAAACTTTTCATTCAAAGATCTTCGTCTCTGAAAATTTTGTGCCAGTTGAAACCAAACTTGGCCACAATAGTATTTAGATGGTCGCCTTCAAAATGTTGTTTTGTAGGTCGTCGCTATATCCAAGACGGCCGCCAGCGGGGAACATAATTCAATCATTGGACCATATGCAAAAACACATTTAAAGATCATCTCCTCTGAATTTGCTGAGCCATTGGTAACCAAACTTGGCAAGGATAGTGCTTCGGTGGTCCCCTGCAAAAAAGGTGTTTTTAGCGTCCGCGCTATACCCAAACTGGCCGCCTTCGTGGAACATACTAGTAGTTTTAACATTGGACCCTATGGGAAAACACATTTCAAGATCTCCTCCTCTGAAACTGCTGAGCCAGTTGGAACCACACTTGGCCACAATAGTCTTTAGGTGGTCCCATGCAAAAAGGTATTCTTACATGTGTATACCCGCTATATCCATGATAGATGACAGCAGTTAACATAGTTTTACATTGAATCATATATGAAAACACATTCAAATATCTTCCATGCAACTGCTCAGCCAATTAGAACCAAACTAGGCCATAACAGTCATTTGATGTTCCCTTTTAGAAGAGGGAACCAAAGTTGGACCCAACTGAAACACGTTAATTGGTCTTGTCCTCTGAGAACACCCTATGCAAAGTGTAACCATAGCTTAATTAAGATCCTTTAACAAAGACTGCTGTGTTAGCCACAGTCAATGTGAGCAAAATAAACTCTTGAGAGCCTCTTGTTTTCATTAATCTGCTCTGAAAGTATGATATCAAATTGGACCAAACTATACTGGAATAATATATGGAAGGTCCTGTACAATGTATGCTTATTTATTTTGGAAACGACAAAAATACATGGCTGCCAGCGTAATGCATTGCTTAACACTATAGACACTTGCGAAACATCTCTTCTGAAACCACAGAAGCAAATTCAACCAAATCTTACACGAATAATGCACGCAAGGTCTTTAAAAAAAAAAAGAAAAAAAAAGAAAAAAAAAAAACTCATTTCTCATCCACTAAAGGAATACTGTAAACGTGTAAACCACGTTTACAGTATAAAATGATTGCAAGCGAGGAACATAGTTTAACCTTAAACCAAATGAAGCAAACATTATTTTATCAGCTGCTTTGGAAAGTCAACCGGTAGGAAGCTGTACACTGGAAGATGAAGGGATGAGCTTTTGAACGGAAGGTGGAGAGCTCGGGTAAATCAAAACATTGCAGACGAAGATGGAATATGTTGTGGAAATATAGTTTACATTTGTTAAAAGGCTATGTTTAAGGGAACATCTAATTTAAAAGTGCATGAATAATAATATATTTCTTCTTTATAAAATTGTATTTGAAATATCACCACAAATTATGAAAGTTTATTTGAACGGAAAACTGGAGGGTAGAGAGCTCCGTTCAAAAAGTAGTGAGGCATATGAACTGAGGGTAGCCAGCCAAATGATAACATATAGAGTACTCAAGGAGAAGATGATATGGTACATTTTTCACGAATTTTATCTTCCAGTATGGAATCAAATCTCAGCAATAGGCAAATCCAAAGATTTTCTCTCGGTATATACTGTACACGTGGAAATTTTCGCGTGAGGGTAATTTTCGCTTATTTCGCGTCTAGGAATTTGACGCGAACATATCCCCCACATGAATACTTTTAATAACAAACGTTTTACAATCAGATTTCCAGGATCTGCGAATATTATAACCACGCGAGAGGTTCAGGTATGACAAATCGCAAAAATAACCCCCCCCCCCGCGAAATAACCACGTTTACAGTATAAAATATGCTTAACATTTTTATTTAGAAAAAAGACTGCGAGAAATATATACAACACAAGTTTATTGCAGGGTTATTGCATGAATATTGAGGGATATTGAGGGATATTATCCATAGTATAATTTAATATTGCACGACCTTAGGAGCGTAATATTTATCCTGCAATGACCGGTTTTATAGACGAATACGACCCTACGAATTTTTTTTCTTATTGGTAGGGTATGCTGGTAACCAACCCATGAATTTAAACGAAGAAAAGTCAGGGCGACTGGTTTGAAAACCTCACTTCTTTGACATCACAGTGTAAATTCGCCAATGACGTCATGGATTCAACCAATAGGGCTGAAGTTGTTTACCAATTCGTCCCGCTCACTAGGGAAAATGCATGTTCAAATAGGGTTTATTGATCACAGGACAAAAACAATATACGCACATTATCCGGAATATACAATTTATTTGTACTCGCTGCGAAACAGGCGAGAAATGCTCGGTTAACCTCACATTTCTACCTGTTTCTAAAGCTCGTCAAATAAATTCCGACAATGTACATATATTGTATATACATTCAACGAGGTGAAAATTTATTGAACGCTTCAAGGCTTAAGGAAATATTATATTGATATACAATTATAATGTAGGTGGTATACATGTATTTATTACTGTATGACTACAAATGTAGATACTAGTATGTCAAAAATGTGGGTGGACCAATTGGTTATGTTTGATTGTTCGTTTGTTTTGTATTTTTGTTTTTGCATGCCAGAAACTGATTAAAAAATAAAAATCCGGAAAAACTGGGGCGTAGCTTACATTTTTTACGCGATAGGGGGTATCGACAGGATATTCTGCACATGTCCGTTAAATTAGCTTTGGGGTCCAGTGACCTGAGGATTTTACACGCACACAGGCCTCTAAATGATACTGCCGATGTCTACTGAAATACATTATAATTCTTTACCAAACCCGTTGGGAGTTTTGAATTTGATTTTTCTTCCGTAGTGCGACAGTGTTTTACCAGCAGACTAGGCTCCTTGACCTAGCCGGCAGTTTAGCGGCGAGCTCTCCTTGACCCATCTTTCAAAATTACGTTTTGTTACCCAATTTTTCTTTTCAAGATTGTGGTCATGGAGTTAGTAGTCTACCTGTATGGGATTTATTCGTATGTTTATTATACTATAGGGAAACAGGACAGAGAAAGGGGAGGTTTGTGTACCCATAAACCGGTTTAACCCTACCGCTGGCTTTTCCTAGTGCCGGTACCAAGTCCGGCTGCCTCGAGTTCCTATCGTTGTTTACGTTTGTCGTTTGTATTTTTATTGTGTTTTTTTTTTCTTGTGCAGTTCCTATTTACTTTGTGGCATGTGGCTATGGTTTTCGGCCATTGTAGGTGTTTCCTGTTATCTTTTTATTCTATTTAACATCAATTCGTTACATAATTAGCACAGATATGTTCTGTTCTGCATATGTAATATAGCAAGTATCAACAGTCGAGCAACATTCGCAGTCTGATATAGCCATATATCCTGATTCGTTCTGAAATAGCTATATCAGCCCTGTGATATGGTCATATCAGCACGGATATTACGATAACTCCTAACTGAAAGTTAATATTTAACAGATTAGAATATGACCTTTTCCATATACGCACAATTATCATCCTTCGACCCACATCATCCCTCGGCTGACGCCTCGGGATGATTACCGTCATTATATGGAAAATGCTATTTATTAATTGATAGGTATTTTTTGCCAGGGACTATAGTGATGAACCAATTCTAAATTAATTGCATATCTTTTCAATTAAAAATGTTTTGATATCGCTCATGTGACACTTGGGGGTTTACGTTAATCCGTGAACAGTTTTCTTTTTTTTTGGAAGCTTGATTCGAGAAATATATCTCTAATAATAGTCATGAGACGTGATTTCAAAGCAACCAAAAATCAACAAGCAATACGTGAATTTACAAAGAGGTATGACAACTAACGCGTGAAATTATTTCCTTCAGCATACCGACATACCGATTTTACGAATGCATTTAATCTTCTCAAAATTTTTTAACAGGTAATCCATCTATCATATACACTATAATAACAAAATAATTAAATGCATTTTCATACCCTTACATAAAAGATTCAGTCATTGAAATTGCCACTTGAATGCAATTTTGACAGATTTTCGCAATTTTGTTGGTTATTGTTAAAATTCGTTGCATAGAACCACAAGAACCAAAATAATCTGTCATTTGGAAGGGCAAATGCTTATGCACTCGCAACAAAAAAAAATGTTTGGGTTCTCGGTGTCCTTCCAGTAGTTTCATCTTCCGCAACACGGTAAAATACCTTAAATTGACACAAAAGGCTTTTTACAGCTATGTTCGACTGCTAATATATCAGAAAACATACAGGCGTGGCACATATTAATTCTATCTCGAGGAACACGACTTGTAATAAAAGACCATGTTTTCTAGATTTTCAACAAAATTTGAAGATTTTGAAAATGGCCTAACGTAGGAACAAAATTTACGCCTAAATGGCCATACTTCTTTACATGCGTAATTTCATGACAGGAAGACCCCTAAAGGACCCTCTTCATAAATATTTAGTATTTAAATGACTGTATCGTCAGTAATATTGCTCATGGATTTTCATTCAGTACTGCGTGCTCGCGATCCTCCGTTCAATGCATAAAATACTGGCTCACTACCAATTGTACGGAGCTCCCTACCCTCAAAATTTTGGCTAAAAAAAGAATATTGCAATTGTTTTTTATTTGAAACAACTTTTTGAAAAGCCCGTAATGCAAATGCTTTCTTCTAACTATACGCATATAAAATATATAAAATAGTTTGTTAAAAATGTCAATTAAATAGTAATATGCAAGAAGGTCATTTCGTCTGCACGCTTTAAGTCTTACCTGGGCTCTCTAGCCTCCATTCAAATGCTCATTCCCATCAACTCCCATTGTACAGCCTCCTACGGGGTGCAAGTACATTTGACCAATGCGTCCTGGAATGATGTATGGATGGTTTCTTTACAATGATTGCTCATATGAGTCTTCTAGACAAAAAGACAAGGCTTACAACATGGAATATTTAACATTTTAGAATACAAGAAAAACGTATTTTGATTATTTCCTCTGAAAATTTACTGAAGCAAATTCAACCATAATTTACAAGAATAATGCATGGCAGCCCTTAATAACAAATATCCCATAGTGGTCCAGAAGGTTGTGATATCGACCGTAAAATTTGTGCATGGATGACTCCAAGTTATTGGTAACATGCAAGGTAACCTATTTGTGAACCACCAGGTTACTGTATGTAGTACATAAGCGAATAAGTTTGGAGAAATTAGCTCCATATGATGGTGTTGTTTGAATGTTGCTACAAAAAAAGGAGAAGCTGACTGTTCATTGGAAAAGTGAAGAAATCGCGTTTGAGATACAGCCTAGTTTAAGTCTACATTTGTTGTCAATTTCCAGATTATGGTCAAGGAATAGGGCCGATGTAGAAGTGTTGTGGTATCTTTAATTTTGAGCTCTTTTGGTTAGATATATTCAGGGAAATCACCAAAGCTAGGGTTGTTTAGTGACAAAGTATTATCTATATAACGGAGACAAAAATAAAATAAGTGGGTTTATTTTTTACCTTCAGTTTGAAAAAAACTCTTAAACCGTCCGGCCTTTGTTTACTGGAGAAACATATCAGCTGAAGAGACGCGCAGGTAGTTTATGCCCATTTGAATTAAGTCTGTTAAAAACAAGTCCTCACAACTTACAAATATATTGTGGATTACAAACTTTAACTTTTAATTACTTCTTTATTTTTTTTTGTCAAATTCGTTGTCGTATTTAACAAAGTGTGCTTGTTCTCTACCTATTACAATGTACACGTATCTCTGTCCACCGCTCTTATGGGAGAAACATCTATGAGTTCAATTATTCAGTCATATAGGCCGAAACGTTGGGCAGTTTTCCGTCCCTCTCTTTCCATTTTTGTCATTTTTATGTGTTTTTTAATTTGTACATTTTGTGTTTTTTACCTTTTAACCATGACCAACTATACCATTTTATTTTGTTCCTTAGTTAATTTGTTGCCATCGCACAACATGTTTATATTTCTATATACAATTTTTTGTCTTGTTTGCATTTACTCCATATCCCTTTAATGTTAAATGTTAAAAAGACAAGCGCAAACAACGAAAGGACAGCCGGACTTGGTATTGGCACTAGTTTAAACAAGCGGTAGGGTTAAACCGGTTTATGGGTACCCAAACGTCCCCTTTATTTGTTTGTTTTCTTATATACTATTCAACAAAAGAATCGATTCAAATATTTTATCACAAATAATATTTTACTTTCTAGCAGAAAACCATGATTTGAAGACAACATGCATTTTTTGCATGTAAAAAAGTAACTTTATGCCCAAAAATGCTTCTTACAATTTCTGAACAATCTCCGGTCAAATGACTGTTTCTACGTCGGCCATGACTAATTCAAGCCCATTTTCCGTTTTCAACTACCGTTCTCATAAGTGTAAAACGCATGTTAGGTGATTTTGACGTTGCGACGTCTCACGGGACCTGCTGTCACGTGATTAATCATTTGATGCGCAAGTTTGCTTTAGGTATATCAATAGTCTCTAGATTGTTCTCCTTTTACATAACACTGAATTTCGAGGGCAGAAATCAAGATCGAAGCTCTGACCGCGTTTAGTCATTGTCCACGTTAATTTTGTATTGAGCGGGGCATCCAAATGAGACAATGTCTTCCACTGTTTAAGATGGCAAATTGTTAACCTGATGAAGTGTCCTTATTATTGACATCAAGCAATTCCAAACATCCATTAGTTAGCAGCGAACTCGATAATCGGGCTAAAAACTACCATTCCGGATTTTCATTGTATCCGTTCCGGAGTTGATTTATAAATGGAATAAACAAATGCGTTTTGGTGTTGAATGCACCAAAAATAAGAACTTTAAATTGCGAAATATTAGAATATTAACAAAATTAACTGTGTATCGTTTCTTTTGTTGAATAGTATAGTATCATTAATATTCGAATAAAACCCAATACAGGTAGACTACTAATACCATGACAATAATCTTGAAAGATAAGAGAATGACAATACGTAGTTTTGAAAAATGGATGAAGGAGTGCATATCTAACTATTAAATCTGAAACAACTTGCATTACATTTAAAAATTATTTTGACAAATTAAGCACATGGGAGCAAAAATCGAAAATTGCTTTTCACCCTGATAAATGTTATGTTTTATCAATAGCAAGAAAATGTAAAAAAACATACGTATAAAGAGGTCCAACAGCTGCTTTTCTAATAATAGAAATCCTTCCTTACATGCATCGCGGAATTGTTTTTAAAATAAGAATAAATAATTCTTTCCTCCAAATTCAGATTTTCATTGATTTTTAGTTAATTTCTGATAGTCACATACATAAACCAAGGACTAAAATAACATTGGAGTGAGTTAAAGTGGCAGAATATAGTTCGACTGTTGTTCCAAATAGCTGCAACTTTGTTGCAAGTCATAGTCTTTTTCTTTTTGTAGTCGTTATATGTTAACGACTTGACATCTTCGACTTCTTTTCCATTACCAGTCATGATTAATTGGTTAGTGTTTTTTTTTTGTCTCTCTAGTTCGGTTTTTGATATATGACGTAATATTGCTGACATAGTTAAACTTTCTCTGCAGATGGTCTTTCTTTTCTGCCAAGAGAGATATGTCTGCATCATGGCCTAAGCTGTCTAATTTGTTGATAATGTCCTATCGGATTCCCATATTTTTTTTTTACTTTTTCATGACCTAGTCTATGAGACCACGAGAAAGAGGAAACTGGAAATGCTGCACCTTTGTTTCATAACTGATTTGATTTTTAACCATTCAGTTTTCAACTGTTTGTGTTAATTGCAAACTCGTTTTCATATTACATCACACCTGGTTTCTAAGCTTGTCGAGTATGCCATACTGCAATGAGTATTAGTATATTATCCGTCTTGAGGAGGTCGGAAGACAAATTAAGAGACAATGGAGAGCGCAAACACAGAACAAACAGACAAAATGCGATATAGGTATATGGAAAAATTTCATAACATATACTAGTATGTAAAGAGACAGTCTCCTAGTACTAGACTATCACTGACTGATACTGCAGGCAGAAAAAAATCTTAGATAAACATACTTTCTACGGCGAAAGAATATATATCTCGATTAGTCAACATTTTTATTAACAAAAACACTATTCTTTGAGAAGTTGGACGTCATCAGCAATTGCTCTTACTAAGTACCGTTGTTATGGTGGCATTTGGTATTTAATCTTGATTTTGTACCTTCTTTAAGTACGCTACAGGTGCACACTGTATCAGTGCATATCAAATTAAAACATTCACAATCCGAAAATCTATCAAAGATGTTTGAGAACGAATTACCAATTGAATCTGAATTTGAAGCCAAAATGAAATTGTTGAGACCAGTGAAATTAACTATCTGATGTAATTTCATAATTCCTGATGTTGACAGATAACAAACAACATTTCATGGGAACGTTAATATGTAGTATATTTTTCTGACAAAAATGTTAAGCTGCATTGTAGCCCAAATTTCGCAATTACATGTTCCTTTTCTTGCAACAATGTCTGCTCAGTGGAATTTTTTAAATCTCCAATTTATAACTTGACGTGCTAGTTGAAATATGATATCATAATCAATCCATTTATCCGCCCACAATGGTGTTGAAATCAATTTTCTTTTGCAGGAATACAATAAAGATTATATCGACAACAAAACATTTTTCGATGAATATGAAGTTGATGTTCTTTCTTTGCATATCATTAACTTTCACTGACGCATGGCTGCCTAGAAATTCCCATTATAAAGGTAATTATGGCATAAAAATTAAATAATATAGAATCATCTTAGGAAATGATATATTATCTGAATTTTTTTTGGTTTAGGCGCACTTTACCAGATGTAAATAATCTGGATTCCTCATTGCTTGAAGATAACCGCAAATATATATTTTTGACGTAGGTCTTTATTACATTCTGTAATATTAATGTTTAATCAACAGATAAAATTGAATTTCAAGGTATTACTGTTTTCTCTGTTCTATGTGGTTTTGGCGTGTAATTATGCTTGCTCCCTGTTTTATCTAAAACAGCTAATCAGACGTAATATCTGCGGTAAACGTATTATTCTATTCATACTGCATTTACCAGTTTAATCTGATTTATGTTGCTACCAATTAGACATGAGTAGATAAATTTCAATAATTTATCTACACCAAGCTTTATTAGATCAAATTATCTATACTGAGAATAAAAATATTTAATTATGATAATACAAAATTTTTGAATTGTAAAATAATTTCTTTTCTTTTTTTTATGTTTTAGTTTAAATTTATTAATTATAACATAATTTCTTTTCTTTTTTCTTGTTTTTTTTTAGATTTATCCATATGTCATTTGTAACGAATTTTGTATTTATGTGTGTATATATTATTCTGTTTTTTTTTTCTGTCTGTGTCTTTGTAAAATTGGCTTATTAGAATAAAATTATGTCTGTGTACTAAAAATTACAATATCAACATCCGTCTCGTTCCTTGACCTTCATCTTAAAATTGACAATTTATCCTGTAGATAGTTAAGATTCAACCCCTTTATTATAGGGTTCAATATTGGCTTCAATCGTTGACCTTTACTTAGACTTTAACAACTAATGGTAGATTACAGACTAAGCTGTATGACAAATGCGATGCCTTCACTTGCCAATATTCAACTTCCCCTTTCTTTGTAGCAGCACTCCAATAAAGTAAGTGAAAACCGAACCGTCATTCAAAAGAACGAACAATCTATGGACAAAGGCAACACCGGAATCACTATAAAACAAGGACACCACTTGAGTACGGAACAAAAAGAAAATACCTTTTTTTAATTTTTAGTTCATATGGTTAATTTCAATGAACAATTGCTTCATTCTGCGAGGGTGTCATACTTGTTTGTATATTTTATAGAATTTACATCCAATATTCATGTAACGATCACGGAGGAATATGTGTCGAGACAGGTGATTTTAAAGATGAAATATTGTGATATTGTAAAACACGTATATGAAATTTACATCTACCAAATTATTGCTTTCCCCTGTTTACAAATAGACTACTAAAACAAGAAAATAAGAGCCGATAGCTTTTAAGTCATCAAGTTTTACGGTTGACATCAGGTTTTTGTGAATAGGTATGGAATATTTGTTTTTCCAATGACACAAATCTTTCCCTTTAAAAAGCAACTAATCGACTTGACTTCAAATCCGAAATTGACATGTTAAACAGGGCGAGCATCTTTTGAAAAAAGGAAATGTTTATTGTACCAATGCACATAATTCCATATTTGGTTTTTATTTTGGTCTTTGTTGTTCATCTGTATGCATATATGCCAGTTTTGTTTTTTCTTCCGTAAATAGCAGCTTCCCGTGTAAGACAGTCTTTAGAAGACAGGGGCGCGTGAAGCTGTTCCGATTTTGTCGTCGTCATAATTGTTACCATAGTAAACTCCGTAAATTATTTGACGTCGAAAATTAAATCCGCAAGGAATGGCAAGTTTTACTTTCCTTCGGTTTGTTTGTTGTATTTTACGGAAGGAATATCTTCTTACACTCGACTAAAATTAAAGATCGGATATCTTCCACTTGTCTGAGAAATTCTTCGTCTTTCTCGTTACACTCGGGAAAAGACGGAAGGTACTGACTTGGGACAGGCGCAAAAGATAAGAGATATCTTCACACTCGTGGAAGAACTCCCTTATCTTTTATATGGTCTCGTAAAAGAAACTATTAATATATTGTACTTGTGTGATGTCTTTGTTTCTTGATGTTGGTAGTGTTGTCATTCTGTCTGGGCTATTCTTTTTTGGACTGACTTACTTTACTACACTATATCTATAATAAGATGTGAAAAAAGATGCGTTCTGACAGTTCCCAAGTGGTTGAAGAAGTTTTTACAAGTCACGTGATATCTCAAGTTTTATCAGTATTAAACTCCAAACGTGTTTCTTGTACATATTCTTGTTTTACTTTCAGAGTAAATAAAAACAAAAACCAAATGTCTCTCCTATCATCAAGTTTGATGAATGAGGTTTTCAGTTTCAGTTTCAAAAATCAGTTTATTGAAAAGTGGAGAAGGGTGTATGGTGCAGTAGTTTTAGTACTGCCATGTATATATTTATCTCTTTACCTGAAGATCATGTCAAAATCATTTGCCGCTTCATAATTCAATTGATCAATGACCTTATATGAACTTCCTCCGAATGTTATGTCTTCTCTAATGAAACAAAAAGGTGTGTAGACTTTTGCAGGAATTTGTTTCTTCACTGGACCGTTTTGTAAAGATTTTTTCTCTCTTTTTATGTTTTGTATAACAGTTTAGTAATTCGTTCCTTCTTATGTATGCCAAACGGTCAGTTTGAACAGTATTAATATTACGAGCATAAATAGTGTTGATATTTACCAACCTACTAGTTCTTTATCAAAACACAATTAAAAAATACAAATGCAGTCAAACAAAACCTTTTTACTCTGACTACACTAAAAGTGAACAAAGTACCGAGAGGTACATTTAGGATGCCGTTGGTAACAGATGTAACGTGAGCAGGGCAAAAAGGGATTTTGTCAGTATCTGTACATCGAAATTACAAACATTTACTCTAAAAAAGTTATAACTCATAGAAATGGCTGATTGATTCATTAATTAAATTTTACATCAAGTTTTACGACAATATTTCAACTATATCTGGACGAGAATAAGTAAAGCATTTGAAAAGGAGTAAGTAAAAGAAGAAAGAAATAGGGTATTTTTTGCTGTGTTTAAATGTTGTATTACTTACTACATACAATGTATTTTAGCCCTATTTCAATGAGTTATGACAAGTTGTGATTTATGTTGACATCTTCAACATTTACACCGCACCATAGCCATCAGTAAATGAGGACTTTCTGTAGACAACATAGACAACATAGCAGTCTTATGTATCAGTTGCTTTGCATTTATTTTTCAAATGAGAAAAATCCACAATCAAAAAATTTCTTTTGCAAGATATGAAGTTGTTTTTGGTGGTTATATGTATAACAAATACAGGTTTGAATCGGTCTTTTGTGAAAGGAACCTCTCATTTTGTCCCATTAATGTGTCCTCTATTTACAAAATATTATGCACAAGACGCATTTACACAAAATTTTCAGAGAGGCAAACAAATCATAATTGTGCAAAAGGCTTTGTATGGGTTAATTCTATCGTTTCTGTATTCATTTGGAAATTAGATTGTAGGTGATATGTATTGATGCTAATAATTAACAAAAAAATATGGAATATGATTGACCATGCCGTCATGAAATGAAGCCCTATTTGCAATAGCGCGAAATGAAAACTTATCGGAAAAATTAAAAGGTCAGTACGTCGAATGACACGCATGAACGATATTATATAAATATCGTTCCTCCACATGATCAATATGAAGTTAAGCAGACTGCAAAAGTAATATTGGATTACCCGAGTTCAAGATAATTTTCTTCCGTCAAACCCCCATATTGATCAATTAAAAAGAAGAAATGTCTTATGATATTCTATTGTCGTGTCTTAAGTCAGTTATAACGAACAAAGCGGGCACGGTATATCTTATCATGGAGTTGATAACAAAATCCGAAATTTAGTTCCTGCAAATGGCCATGACAACAGCTTGTGTCTCTTCGTTAACCAAAGAATTGTAAAATCTGTTTGAGAATAAATAGGCAAAAAGATCCACTAGCAGCGCCATCGGCCCGGTGGAAATATAAAAAGAAATACAGAAATTACTGTAAATTTGGTTTTTGCACAGAGTTATGCAAGAGGGAGATGGTCCTTAGTTTTAAGCATTTTTTTCAAAGTTTGTATATTGAAAGTTTCATGATAAATTCGGTTTTCATGTCGGCACCGTACAACTGGCTAGTGGTTTTGTGAATTACCTCGGGAAATAACATTCCACCAGCAGCGGAATCGGCTCAGGGCTAATAAAAATAATAAATTTACTGTTAATTTAGTTTTTGTATATGGCCATTTCGGCAGTTTGTGTATTTTCATTGCAGATCAAATAAAAATATTTGGAAGACGATTAACCAAAGATTTTTAAAATACGATAGAGAATAAATAACCAAAAGATCTAAATTGAAACATAATGTCAGCTAAGGACAGAGCTAGGTTAGAGGGAGATACCCCTTAGTTTTAAGCAATTCATTTTTTTAGAAAAAAATGTGTGTTGCAAGTTTCCAGATAAAGACGGTTTTCGGGTCAGCACCACTGTACTGACTACTGTTTCGGTAAATACCCTCGTGGACACGAGGGACTAACAGTCCACCAGCCGCAATTGTCTCGATAGAAATAAAAAAGAAATACCAAAAATACTGTAAATTTGGTTTCTGCAAATAGTCATTTCGACAACTTATGTTTCCACAGTGCAGATCACATAAAAATATTTGAAAAACCATTAACCAATAATTTGTAAAATCTGATAGAAGACCAAGTACCAAATAGATATAAATTGAAAACCACAATTAACTGAGGACAAAGCTATGCAAGAGGGAGATAGACATTAGTTTTAAGATTTTTTTTTAAGTTTGTGTATTGCAAGTTTCCAGATAAACCCGGTTATCAAGTCGGTGCCGAAGAACTGGCTACTGGGTTGATTAATTATCATGCAACAAAACCGTGTCTCAGGTTTTTGATATAGGGTCTGGTTTGAAAATAAACTAATTTTAAATTTTGAAAAAGCAAAATTTCTTTGAGTTAAATTTTAAAATTATTTTACTTTCAAACCAGACCCTATATCAAAAATCTGAGTCACTGTTTTGTTGCATTTAAATGGTTCTTTCAGATAAAACAAACGGAATCCTGCTGTCTTTTAAGATATGAAAGTTATTTTCATTTTAAAATATTATATCCAGAACTCAAACTGCCAAATATGGAAATTGTTACATTAATACTTAAAAGGAATACTCTTGAAATCAGCATTAAGAGTCAATTTAATCATTTTCCTTTTATTTGATACCTCATTTGTCACTGTATCTTTACTAATAACAAAGTTACAGTTTTTCAAAGTAAGGGACTGACAATATTTTTCAGAAGACTGTTGTGCTACCTTAAGGACAATGCTGTCAATATTCTATATTTACCCGTTCAAATGTTCAGTATCAAACATTATAATACACTTAGTTAAAATATAATTAAGATTTTATCCCTTGATAAAACTGGAGAGCATAAAACAAATGTTTCATTTTTTTCAAATTTCACGGTAATTATCCTTTGCCCCTCCGTCACTACTGGAAGATTTATCACAAGCCATTTATTGCATATCCGCACAATACCTTAAACATTGCACATGATATCATCATGCTATTAATATCAAATGCATTATAATAACAAAATAGTAATATTGCTTTTTATGAAGGACCATTTTAGCTGAAAATTTATTTTATTGTTGAAGAATATGATAAAGATACCATTAGATGTTTATTTTCATATCAAATCCTTCGTTATGATATTACAACCTTGAGGTCTGATATTACGACCTTGAGCTGATAAAGGGTGTGATATGAAAATGACATGTGATAATCTATAACAATGGAGCATGTGTATTTCTTTACTTTATACAAAGAAATAAAAGTGAAATAATAATAATAAAAAAAATGTTATATAGGATATAAAGGTTGCTTTGTCGACGACAAAAATCGTCTGCTTAAACATAGAATTCAGCCTTTGCATGGAATATCTCTGGCAAAATGTAGACATCACTGCAACGGGTACAGATATTTCGGACTACAAGTAAGTATATATGCTTTGTCTAAAATAGCTGAAGACTTATGAAGACTACGGGTTAAGCGTATTAATTTGCTAAAGATAGCCATTAATATAAACAGAATTGTGACGGCCGGTGTGTTATACATGTAAGTATGCAATGTATTTACAAAAAGAAAGCAGTAAGTAAAATTCATGTCATTTTGCTTGCTCAAATCTCGTTTTGGACAGATAAGACGATTCCAGAATTTAAATACAAAAAGAGAAAAAAAAAAAAAAAAA